>JAJEJO010001491.1:0-21272 GCA_020662805.1 Glaucomys volans | reverse complement strand
CTGTTGAGTAACAACAGATTTTAATTGGTTAATATCATTGTTTCTTCTGAGGGTCATCTAGGTTGGTTCCACAATTAGCTATTGTGAATTGAGCTCCTATAAACATTGTTGTGGCTGATCACTATAGTAGGCTGACTTTAAGTCCTTTGGCTATAGGCTAAAGAGTGGGATAACTGAGTCAAATGGTGGTTTCATTCCAGGTTTTTTGAGGAAACTCCATATTACTTTCCAGAGTGGCTGCACCAATTTGCAACCCCACCAGCAATCTATGAGTGTATCTTTTCCCCCACATCCTTGCCAACACCTATTGTTGCTTGTATTCTTAACAATAGACATTCTAATTGAGGTGAGATGAAATCTTAGGGTAAGTTTCTATTTGCATTTCTCTTTTTACTAGAGATATTGAACATTTTTCATTTATCTGTTGATTGCTTGCACATCTTCTCTGTGAAGTGTCATTTCCTTAGCCCATTTATTAAGTTATTTGTATTCTTGGTGTAAAGTTTTTTGAGTTCTTTATAGATTCTGGAGATGAGTATTAGATGCCCTTCAATAGATCAATAGATAAAGAAACTGTAGTATATATACACAATGGATATTATTCAGCCATAAAGAAAAGTGAAATTATGGCATTTGCAGGTAAATGGATGAAGTTAGAGAATATCATGCTAAGTGAAACGAACCAGTCTCAAAAAACTAAAGGCTGAATGATTTCTCTGATAAGTGGATGATGATATATAACGGGGGGGGATTGGGGGAGGCAAGAATGGAGATTGGATGGATTGTACAGAGGAAAATGAGGGGTAGGGGGAAGGAAAGTAAATAGAATGAGATAAATATCATTACCCTATGTACATGTATGATTATGCAAACAGTGTGACTCTACTTCGTGTACAACCAGAGAAACAAAAGTTGTACCCATTTGTGTACAATGAATCAAAATTAAAAAAAAAAAAATTCTCTTGAGAAGAGACTAGTGAGGCACCCTTCTTGCACAAGGGGGCACAGGAAGTCTTTTCAATGTGTTCAGACACTCAGAGGCTGCTGCGGCCAGGGTCCCTGGAGACTTGGCCACTGCTCTAGACAGCAGCAGACCTCAGTGTCAACCATGTGGTGCTGGTTTTGCAGGAATGCAGGATGCTGGAGTGAGGAGTTCATGGAGGCTTCCACCAAGATTTCAAAGGAAGGCCTTGGAGGCCAGGCTAAGTACAGCAAGGTCAGAGTCCATGAGGGCACACCCTGAGAAGGCAAGTTGTGGAGATTAGAGGAGGAAGCCAGAGCTGCAGTGGAGACCCCGAAGATTAAGAAATGCCAGTAATATAGGACATTGTCCTAGGAAAGCTGCAGGAATTGAGACAAACCAACAGAAAGGCCCTTGGGCTGCAACCAATAATACCATAGGGGCAGAAGAATATCATGATGCCATGTGCCCCAGATGCCCAAGTGGAGCTGGATTTTCCCAGCTAGATTTCAGTTTTGCTTTGGTCCCATTCCTTCTTTCTATGTACCTATTTTTCTGAATGTAAATGTTTTCTCTGTACCTTTATATATTGGATACTTGTAAATTGCTTTTAATTTTATAGAAGCTCAAAATGTATGATTGCCTTGAGCATCAGAGAAGGCTTTGAACTTGAACTTTGAGCAATCTCAGAACTGTTAAGACCATGGATACTCTTAGAAATGAACAAAATGTATTTTGCATTATGAAAAAGATTGGGAGCTTTGGGGGCCCAGGGACAGAATGCTATGGTTTGGATGTGAGATGTCCCCCAAAAGCTCACATGTGAGACAATGCAAGAAGGTTCAGAGGAGAAATGACTGGGTTGTAAGGGTCTCAAACCAATCACTGATTTAATCCCCTGGTAGGGATTAACTAAGTAGTAACTTAGTGGTAGGGTGTGACTGGAGGAGGTGGGAATTGGGGCGTGGCTTTGGGTATATATTTGTATCTGGAAAGTGCACTCTCTCTTTGCTCTCTGATCATGATGTGAACTGCTTCCCTCCACCATGATGTTTTGCCTCTCCTAAGCTCCTGAAAATGGAGCCAGCCTTGTATGGACTAAGACCTCTGAAGCCATGAGCCCCCAGATAACCTTTTCCTCCCCTAACATTGTTCTGGTCAGATCTTTTAGTCACAGCAGCACAATTGCTGATGAAAACAGGCCATTTTGACAATATTAATTCTGCTATCCAAGAGCATGGGAGATCTTTCCATCTTCTAAGGTCATTTTCAATTTCTTTCTTTAGAGTTCTGCGGTTTTCATTGTAGAGGCCTTTCACCGCTTTTGTTAGATTGATTCCCAAATATTTTATATTTGGGGGGGGGCATTGTGAATGAAATAGTTTTCCCAATTTCTCTTTAATCAATGGAAAATAATTTATTAGTGATTTTTTTTCAAACAATGAAATATAGGATGATTTCAAATGTCCCTTAACAACATTTGTGGTCAAATACTTCATTTCACATTACAAGTGATGAAGACATTTTAGATCTTTTTGAAGAAAACCAAGATATTATGGGCTTCTGATTTTGATGTATATGAAAGGTAACTTATTTTATATATTTCCATTTATTCAAAAGAACATAAAGAAAATTATGTAGAATTTAGTCAAAACTAAAACAAAATTGTATAATCAAGGCAGGGTATAGTAAGAAATTACTTTGCTATCAGAAACAAATTATTATAAATAGTCATATAATGCTAAAGGCAGTAATTTAATATGAGAAGAAATAAATTTTGAATAATAATTATGAATTTGCTCTTTTGTTATCCATTTATACATTTTAAATATAAGAAGTGAATATACACATTAGAAAAAGCTCACAAATTATTAATTTCTTGCTAATTATTTGCATTAGTCAATCTAATTAACTAAAAAAACCCTAAAAGTCCAGGAATATTACTCATATATTAAAAAATTTGTGATTTTTTTTTTTCTCCAAATCTAACTGTAACTGTTACCAGCAGCCTAGCAGAGGAACCTGCCTGGAACCCTGCTGGCAAGATACACCTGCCTGCCCACATAAAAGATAAATGATGCAAAAAGGAAAAATGAATTTTATGAAATTTGAGCAAACTGGATAGAAAGCAGGTAGATTGACCTTTCTCCCCTTATAATGTATGGAACCCAAAGTCAGGTGATGTACATATGCAGATTTAGTTTTAGCTATTTAGAGAACGATTAAGTTTCAGTTTTCTTGGAGTCTGTCCTCAGCATAAGAAAGTCTTCATTGTCAGCAGGAGGGAGTTCAGGGGCTTTCTGTTTCACATTCTGAAAAGTCTTGTAAAATATCAGTTCTAAAATATCACTCAGTTACTATAAAATATCTATTGTGAAATCACACTCAGATTGCTGCTCCTGACTTTGACTTTTGCCCCAGTCGCACAGACACAGCATACAAACTTTTGGCTACAGTGCCAAAGTCAGTCTAGTATTACAATCCCTGAGAGAACAAAAACACTTGATATGCACCACAGAAACTCCTTGGCACTCTGCCTAGAAGCACCTTCTGAACAATGACGCTGGGAAGAGGAAGCTAACCAGGTTAAACTGCCTCACCAAGCTGAGGATGCAGTGATTAAAGGTTGAATTTGCAGGTGTGGCTGTGGTTTGTGGTGGGTTGGGAGTGGGATGGGGAGTGGGGGGGTGCGGGGAGAAAATGAGAGAAGAGGGCCAAATGTTTAAACTGCAAAATCATTTAGTGAGACTCTTCAAAACCTGGCAGAGAACAGCAGAAAACTGGGAGATTGGGAACCAAATGGAATTCCATTTGTCACAAATTTGGGGGATAGTTGAAGTTCCCCCAAAAAGTTGGAGTGGAGAAATCTCTACTTGATTGTGTCAGATTAAACTCAGATTAAACATAATTTCTGAATGTGTCTTTAAGTATATTTTTGGATGAAATTAGCATTTGAATAGGTGTCAAGGGGGTCTAATTGTCCCATCTGTTGGGCATCATTCAATCCATTGAGGTCCTGATGGAATGAATAGGCAGAAGAAGGAATTCTCTTTTTGCTCTCGCTTGGACTGATGTGAGATATCTGTTATTTTTCACTGGTTAGGGATATGCCATTGGCTTCCCTGGTTTTCAGGTCTTCAGACACTGATGGAATTTTACCACTAACATTTCTGGATCTTCAGTTTGCAGAAAGCAGAGTGTGGAATTTCTCAATCTCCATAATCTTGAAAGACAATTCCTCATAATAAATTTCTTCTTGTAGGAATCCTGTTGACTCTGTTTCTCTGGAAAATTCCGATTAATATACAGTGTCTTAGAAGCAAGAATACTAAGCCTGGGAATTAAGACTTCTTTAGATCAGCACAAACAAAAACCTCTAAAAAGTTTCAAATAGACATGGTGACTTTACCATAAAATTAATTTCTTGCTCAAATAAAATGCAATGCTATTTAGAATCATCAATAAAGTATCCATATTGTTTAACATTCAATCAATTAAAGAAGCAGGAAAATGGGACCTATTACAATGAAGGCAAGCAGTAGAACTGACTCAAAGGATGTAGAAGTGAAAGAATGAGCAGATTAAATCTTTAAAAATCTAATGATATGTACATTTAGGGATTCATGAAAAAGATTTAAAATTTGAGGGAGAATATGAATAGTATAAGTGGAGAAATAAAATCTATAGTAAAGACTCAAAGGAAATCATAGAACTGAGAAATAAAATGTCTGAAATAATCACTACTTAAGATTTAAAAGCTGTTATTGCAAAAGAAAAAATTAGTATTCTTGCAGACAAGTAAATAAAAATCATGCATGCCACAGCACAGAGGAAAAATGCTTAAAAACTGAATATACCAGTAGAGAACTATGAGAAAATATTTAAAAATCCAATATAAATCCAGTTAAAGACTCAGAAGGAAAAAGAGAGATTGTGGCAAAAAAAGTTATTTAAAAAATAATGCACAAAAATTTTTGAAATTTGATTTAAAAAAATCAACCTCCAGATTCAAGAAGCTCAAGGAATTAATGGAAGGAGAAAAGCAAAAAAATAATATCAAGTAGTCAAATTATCCACAAATGGAAACTAAGGAGGAAGAAAATCTTCTAAGCAATCTCAGACTCTTTTTTTTTTTTTTAAAGACACATAGAGGAAGACTAAGATAAGAATGAAAGCTAGCTTCTTGTCAGGAACAATGGAACTTAGATGGTAATGGAACAATGTCATCAAAAAAATCAAAAGGAAAAAACAGAAGTCTCAACCCAGTATTCTGTATTCAATTAAAATGGTCATCAGAAATAAGTATGAAATAATATTATTTTGGAAAAACAAGAGGTTGAAAAACTTTTTGTGGTTTGTTATAAAGTTGAACATATCTTTCTGCTATTATCTGAAAGTTCCACAGTAAGTATAAGCCCAAGAGCATTGCAAATATTTATTCCTAGACTTATTAATAATGTGTATAGCAATATTGTTCAAAATAGACAAAAATTGGATACAATCTAAATGCCTCTCAATTAGAAAAAATATATAAATTAAATATGGTGTATTTATGCAATTAAATAATGCTAAAACATGTATCGACATAGACACAACTTAAAACAATGAGGAAGGTACAAAAAAAAAAGTACAAACATCCATTGCTGTGAAATTTTAAAGCAGGTAAATGTAGCATAAGAAAGCAGAAAGCAGCAGGCAATTTTGGCAAATGGAGTGGAGACTGGGAACAGCATAAAAAGAGAAATTCTTGGACTGATGGAAATATTTTGTATATTTGAACATGTGTAGCATAGGTACATAAATATCTGCAATTGTTATATGCACTGAAATATTGCACTTGAAATCTGTGCATTTTATTATTTGTACATTTTCCTTTGTTGAAAAATGTTGCTCATTCTGCCAGTCAGTAATCTGATTTGATTTTTGTTTTCCTTTTAATCAATAATTCTGAAGTTAAAATTTCCAGTCTCAGCAGATAAAATGTTTAAGCACAGTTAAATTTCATTGGCATTATCTAAAATGTTTCATACTAAAAGTTTATGATCTGGGAGTATATGTTGGTTTTGCTCTAAAGTGTTCTATTGCTTGACTTGTTGAAACACTCACCACATGTTTATTTATTTAGTTGACCATTAGGAAAAAGCAATGTTCCATTTTGAGGAATAATTTAATACTCTCTGCACTCAGCAATTATCACCATTCAAAACAAACACGCTCTGTTGGCTTAATCCCCAGGTCTAATATAGAGCTGTTCTAGAAATGATTATACGGTATGTAAGCCTAATGCTCTTCCCATCGTTTTATGGCACCCAGGCTTCATGCATTTGGAGACAGCTTTCTCACGTCAAATGTATTTTTAGTTTTCCCAAGCAGCCCATTCCTTGAAGGACAAACAAAAGAAACTATTCTGACAATTTGGCTCAACCCATGGAAATTTCAGTCTGGCCCATATGGTGAGATTCATCAGTTGCGTGAAGCAGGTAAAGGCAGCATTTAAAATGCCACTGGCAGTTGTTCTGAGCCTTGACAACAACAGGTGTTGCAGATTTCTTTTTTGCTAAAATGGCCTCCAAAGTGGCAAATTATGCAGCATAATGTTTGTTTTGTAAACAAAGGAACCTTTTCCCACTAAAGTGATAAGCGATTGTGATTATTTTCATCATGTTCTTAGAACTCCTCCTTTGAATTCAGTGTGATTGAGGTAGCGTGCAATCAGATTCCTTCTTCTCCAAGATGAAGATGTATAAGGAATATGGAAAATACATTTCATTATCATGATGGACTGTCAAAAGTGATAGATTCAATCATTGAATATGAAAGAGCAGTTGGACAGGACATGTCCACAACGTGCCTTGGTCAGATTCAGAGGGTTTGTGTGTGTTGTCATCACAGCCAAGCACTGAAATATGTCAATTTTGTATAACTGGATTATATTTGTCATTTTAATCACAACAATTACCAGCACTATTCCAGTTAACTGGACATTTAAGTGACTGAATTAGATCAACTACTCCTGATCTGATTGCTCACTAGGATATTGATCTTCAAAGAGATAATCTGGGCAACTGTGATAACAAGCCATGATAATGTTTTGCCAAGCAGCTGTGAATTGAGTGCTCATGAGGTTAACATTTTTGCTGAGGAAAGAGCCCTGGGAACTTTTAAACGCCTGTGGAAATTGACAAGTATTTGCCATTTTATGAAAATATTGCTTAATGTGAAACGTTAGTTAGTGAACTGAATAAACAGTCTTGTTTCTGTTTCTTTATCCTTAATTTTCTCTTTCAACTGTTCCAATATTCAAAAGAAAAAAAAGAATGACATTTGTCAGAATCCCTTAAATCCCTAAAGATTTTTTATAGAATTTAAATAAAATTTCAAAAAAATACTACTTGCACCATTAGGTAGTCTTAACTTTTCAAACTTCCAACTTTGAGGCCAGGAAAACAACAAAAATGGCAATTAGTAAAATATCATTCAACGGGTGAAACAGTCCACAAGGAAGATTTTATGAGAAGTATTGCTCCAGGTTTGGATATGCTAGCAATAAGTCTTTTATTTCTTGTTGATTTCTCCCCACTTGCCATGTCCCCCCGTACCCTCACATAGTTCTTCACTGCTAGTTTGCCATGTGGACTGTTGGCCCTTAAGTCACCTGACTGTATGCATTGTTTCTATGTCCAGATGAATTCCTCTGTCGTCATTCTCTGAGAATTGTATTTGCTGAAGTAACACCCACAGACCTCATCCTCTGCACCTTAGCTGCTCTTCCTGCACATGAACATGGTTGCTTACTGCTGTGCCTGTATCTTCAGGGACCAATAGTCTGCATCCCTGCTGGTGCTGAATCATGTACATGTCATGGCTCCTGAGGGAAAGCAAGAACTGCATTCATTCATTTGTTCAGTACTTACTGAGTCCTTGTACCTGCTATCAAATACTGTTTCACATAAAAATTTCTTTAAATCTGGTGGCTATTCTTCTAATTAGGAAGCACAAGACCATTACTGGCAGTCCTGCTACTTAGTGTCAGCTCAGTCCAACTCTTCACTTCAGACTGTAGCTCAGAGTCCAGTGTAGTTTATTTTAAATGCTATACTGAAAGGCATTGTTTCTTTTGAGATTTAAGGGATTTCTACAAACACCATTCTTCTTTTTCTTTCGAGTACTTGAGCAATTAAAAAACATAAAATCATAAGACAAGTATGAGTCAAAATATAACCTTTCTTTACAGATGAAGTAAATAGTAAGAAAATAGCTTTTATTTGCAGCTAAGTGGGATGTAGGCAGATTTACCTATTCACTTCAAGGTTAGAAGCTCCCTCTATAGAGTGTATTTGAAGTTGGATCCAGCGGAGCAGTGATTCTAGTGGGAAGAGGGGTAGGGGTACACATGAGCAGTTTATCAAATTAAGTTGCTCCTTGTCCCTGGGGAGTACTTTGGCAAAGGGACTGGGAATGGGAACATGAGGAAGAGAGGAACTTCCACAGAAGGAAGCATGAAGGGTTCAGAAGAAACCTTCGCCCTCCAGATTTATTGCAATCATGTTTTCTCTACCCATCCATAGCCAGGAGATTTCACTGAACTTACTACTTTTTCTCAGAAATGAGTTTTTTCTTCCTCAGCTTTCCTGTAGAGTTAGATATTAGTTCTATTAATCACCCTTTGGAAATAGTATATAAGTCAAGACACAAAAAATGCAAAGGAGCCAGGTTTGTCAAAATTCCCAATTATTTGGACAGATAAAGCAAAAAGTTCAAGGATTCTTTAAAAGAGAAACTAAGAAGAGTAAAGGGCATGACACAAACTCAGAGAGACAGGGGCCCTCTCACTGCTGTTGTAAGATAAAGAACTGGATTTTACTCTACTTAGAATAGGAAGCCATGGGAAGCTCAAAAACAGGAAATCTAGGGATTAATTTGCTATGTTGCAAATGGATTAAAAAGAGGACACTGGGCACAAGAAGGACAGATACTGTCATTATGTGGCCACATGCTGCATATTCACAGTGCGGTATAACATATTCATCTGCAGTCCCTGTCCTGCTCACTTTTATTAGTGAAATATCTGCATCTCTACAGTTTGTGCTCAGTTAGTATGGGAAAAGGAGCTTTTGCCGTAGACGAGGGAGGTTTCTTTAAGGACACTTGGAATTGTGGTATGTGAGCAACTTCATCCCTCCCGATTGTTGAGCTGTATTCAATTCTCTTTGAAGATAATGTCAAAATCTTCAGATATTTTTATTTTTATTACATTAAAAATGATTATGTCCAAAATCGGGAACAATTTCAAGCAGAGGGAAGAGTTTGCTCTTGCCATTGGACATAATTTTCCCAACAGTTCCTTGGAGAGCTTAGTAATCATTCATCCTGTTTATTGAATCAGCCAAATAGTGCAATCATGACCATATCCTAAGGGGGTTTCAACAAGTTGAATCTAGGATAATATCCTTGACAGGGAAGATGAATATTCATCAGTTTTAAAAAGGATTAGCTACACTTTTGACTGTTTGGAGGAAAACTCAAGTTTGAATTAAATAGCAATTTGCATTCCCCAAGAGATTTTAAAATGAAAAAAAAAATTCACAATATAACAGTAATAAGAAAATCTACTTTAAAAAAAAAAATGGAGACACTTAGGCAGCTTTTGTACCTTCTACATTTGTTATCCTGAAAAGTTCATTTAAATAGTAACACTGACCAGAAATGTGATTTTCAGGAGTGACCTTTGGTAGTTGTAGGACTGGTAGGACACCTTGTTGGAATGGTATCCTGTGGGCACCTGGCTCTGGCCTGCCTATCTATGTTTCTGGTCGTGGGTCTGAAATCAGCACTAACAAAACCCAGTGTCTTTGGGCATGCTGCTTAACTTTTTGTAGAATTCAGTGTCTCTATCTGTGGAATGTAGTAGCTTAAGGTCATGCAATTTTTGTTCAGGGCATTTAATATTTTAACAAATTTTAAATTGGGAGGGCTGCTATTCTTTTATCTAATACAATGAGTAAATGGATGATCCTGGCAACTAGCACGAAGTGTGTGCCTGACAACCTATCAGATGTTTCCCACATAATAGTTCATGAATACTCTCCAATATGCTTTAAGCATTATTATTTCCACATTATGCATGAAAGAACTGAACCTCAAAGAGATTAAGTAGCTTGCCCATATAATGCAGCAAATAATTTCTAGGCATATTCAATTTCTACATTCATATATTTTTTCTTACCAGACTTCTACCTAGAGTCTAAAAAAGTAGGGGTTAATTTTGGTGGTGGTCATTTTTAAAAGACCTATTAAAAACTTTCTTAAAAGACTTTACAAATTATAAAAAATTATTTGTAGACCCTTGATAATATCTTTAAAATTTGAAAACTAATTGCTTTTCTTAAACATCTCTCTCATTGGCTTCACTATTTTATCAAACTGAGCAAAAATATGAGATTCCTAAAAAGTCTAATTAAAAATACAAATAAAGGTATTTAAGGGATGAGCATTTTCCTATGAATATTCATTCCTTCATTTCTGGGAAAGAAAAACTGTCAAGTTTACAAAAGTACATTGCCATGGAATAAGTCAAAAGAGGTTTTCTTGAAGAATTTTTAATGAACTTCTGTTTCTCAAGGTAAATTCTAAAACAATTATCAAGACTGTCTTCCAGCTCAGCTCTACCAGCAATCAGTCTGGTTTGTGTCAGTGGGTGGGGGGGTCTACAATCTGCATTTTCAACAAACCATGTAGTCCCCATCTTATTTCAGTTTATAGAAAATTTCATAAATGTTATTCTTTAAGGAAATATTTTTATTAGTTCTTTACAGTTATATATAACATTAGGATTCATTTTGACAGAATTTTAAAAGTGAGGAATATAATTTGTTCTAATTCAGTCCCAGGACTTTCACTTTCCCTCCCCATGTTCCCTTCCCTCTACTCTATCTGATTTTTGTTTTATTTTACTTAATCTTTCTTATTAGTGTATTGTGGATATACAAGATGGTAAGACTCACTGTAGTATATTCATATATGTACATATGAAAATTAGGTTGGATTCATTCCACTGTTCTTCCCTTATCCTGTCCCTCCTCCCTCCACTCAATCTCCTATATCTACTCCACTGATGTTTCTTCTGTTTTTCTGTTTTGTTGGAATTCTCTCACCCTTTTCCCTTTCTCTCTCCTCTGCCTCCCGTCCCCATGTTCTTCCTTATTTTGAACTAACTTCTGTGTATCAGAGAAAACATTCAAACTCTGACTTTTTGGGTCTGGCTTGTTTCACTCAGCATGAGAGTCTCCAGTTCCACCCATTTACCAACAAATGCCATAATTTCATTCTTCTTTATGGCTAATACTCTGTTGTATATATACCACATTTTGTTTACCCATTCATTTGTTGAAGGGCATTTAGGTGGACCCCATAGCTTGGCTATTGTGAATTGTGCTACTGTAAACACTGTATCCCCAAAGTATGTGAATTTTAGATCTTTTAGACACATACTGAGGAGTGGATACCTGGGTCATATGGTGTTTTGATTCCTCATATTTTGAGGAATCTCCCTACTGCTTTCTAGGGTGATTGCAGTAATTTTCAGTCCCACCAAAAGAGTAAGTCTGTACCTTCTTCCCCATGTCCTTGTCAGCACTTATTATTCTTTGTATTCTTGATAATTGCCTTTCTGACTGAAGTGAGATGAAATTTCATGGTAGTTTTGATTTACATTTCCATAATGGCTAGAGATGTTGAATTTTTTTTGTATATATTTGTTGGCCTTTTGTATTTCTTCTTTTGAAAAATGTCTGTTTAGTTTTTTTGCCCATTTATTAATTGTTTTATGGTATTAAGTTTTTTGAGTTATTTATGTATTCTGGATATTAATGCCCTATCTGAGAAGCATTCTGTAGGCACCTCCCTGTAGGTTCACTCTTCATGCTCTTAATTGTTTCCTTTGCTGTGCAGAAGCTTTTTATAAGACACCCAGAATAACCAAAGCAATCCTGAGCAAAAAGAGCGATGCTGGTGGCATCACAATAGCAAACCTCAAATTATACTACAGAGCTATCATAACAAAAGCAGCATGGTATTGACACCAAAGCAGACATGAGAACCAATGACTTTGAAGACACAGAAACAAACCTACCTAAATAAAGTTATCTAATACTACAACGGCACCCAAGCCATACATTGGAAGAAAGATAGTCTTTTTAACAAATGATACTGGGTAAACTGGAAATTCACATTTGGAAGAATGAAACTCGACCCCTATCTCTCAGCCTGCACAAAAGTCAACTCAAAGTGCATCAAAGACTTAGGAGTTAGACCAGAAACTCTGCACCTGCTAGAAGAAAATATAGGCCCAATGCACCAACATGGCAGCATAGAAGCTGACTTCCTTAGAAAGACTCCTAAAGCACAAGAAATAAAACTAGAAATCAATACGTGGGATGGCATTAGATGTTATAGTTTGAGATTCCCAATCTGGTAAGGAAAGATTCAGGTAGGAAAAAAGGACACGAAGTCAATAAATCAGGAAAAACATTCCAATCTAAAATGTCTTTGAAAAAGGCAAATCCCTTGAATGTCCCTCCAAGTACACATATATAGTATCCTACTCTGTAATATAATAGTCATGAAAAGCTGTATCACTGTTGAACACCAAAGAATCTCTTGGGTGATAATTACCATGTCTCCTAGGCTCCTCTAGGCTGCAACAATCTTTCTGATTTAGATTATTTTGGACAATCTTGACAGTTTTTAGGAATACTTGTTAGGTATTTATAGAATCTTTCACAACTAGAATTTTTCTGATCCTCCCACCGATGACACTAGAATTTGGGGAGAAATTTCAGAGATTGGGAGGAAGACCTTAGAAGTAAAATGCCATTCTCTTCACATCCTGTGCAGGCTGCATACTGTCAACATGACTTATCATTGTGGATGTTAATCTTCATGTTGACCTGGCTGACGTACTGCTCATCAAATTTCTTTAATATAAGGTTGTTCTTTCTTCCTCCATTCAATATAATAGTTTGGGGGAAGAAATTTTGCACAACACACAGTTAAAGAATGGGGAATTACACCTTGCTTTCTTGAGTGTGAACATCTGTATAAATTGCTTGGAATTCTTTTGCATGAGAGGTTTGCTTATTTTCCCTACATATTTACTTATCTAGATGCTTATTTATGTTAGTAAGGCCTTCGAATTGTCATGCAGTATTGCATTTTATATTTTGTTGCTCAGATTATTCCAGCTTGGTCAGAGGATTTTTTTTTTTTTCAGTTGGCTCCTCTGCCTCTTCAGCATCTTTAACATAGCTGGTCATCGTGTGTGACTGATCACTTCATTACCCTGGCAATGCAAGATACTCCAGGCTCACTTTGCAGTGACCCTGTCCCAGTCTTGACTGAGCCATTCCTTCAATGAGCCAGATTTAATACAGATTTAATATTGAGCATAGGCTCCTTTTATTTGATAGCACCATTTCTTCTTTACATGTAACTTTGTGATTATAATGACAAGGGGAAGAATAATACTATCCATATACCCCTCCATCACAAGTAAATGTATTTTTCTGTTTGTGAGTTAAATGCTTGTGTATTTAGATCTTGTTGCATCTCAGAGGCAGCCAGAAAGGCAGCATTAGGCGGTACATTTAGGAAAATGATAAAATAGTTGCATTTGAAGCCCTGACTTCTTAATAGTTACAAATTTTTGTCATTTTAAATAAATTTATTTGAAAGCATAATCTATATGTAATTATGTATAACCACTGAATTGTTTTATAAATCTATACTAAGCAGCATATTTTCAGATATCTTGTTTTTATTATCAAGATTCATTAACTTTAAACATATTTAAGTATGTAAATGTGTATATACACATTTAAATCACACTAATTTTACTAATAATTTTTGTCCATTAGAACAAATAATTAAAATTTAATTTTTAATAATTTGTGTTTTATTTCACACTCTGATAATTGCATATTTTAATCTATTAAAATATTTTAATGAAAAAATAAGATATATCTTGCTTTTAAATGGTAAGCCCATATTATGAGGGGTTATTTGGTAATGTAACATTCTTACAGTTTCATACAGATTATATGGTATATTTTTTATTCATTCAAGACATTTTTTTTAAGTGTGAACTTTAAAGAATAAGACATTTCTTAAAATTCTGTTTGAGATAATCCAAAGTTGGAAATTGGTATAGAAAATAGAAGAAAGAGTTCAATTCAGATGAAGGAATTTTTCAACACAGATTATTTATATATTTTTCTCTGCAGAACAGAAAAGCAGAATCTATACAAGCAATATTAGAACTAGGTAATGTCTCTTTTAGCTTAAAATGTGTCATGAATTAAAGTAAATTTTGTACCAAGTCAGCACAGCCTGGCTAAATGAAAATTCTGATTCATTATATGAGATAAATGTCAATAACAAGACACTCATTCTTCCCACTGGATCTTTTTTTTTTCATTGAGATGTAATTCATATATGACATTCACATTTCTAAAATGTATAATTCAGGCCTTTTAAGTGTACTCACAAAGTTGTTTATCCATTGCCACTATCTAATTCCATAACATTTCATAACCCCCAAAGAAACCCCACACCATTAGCAGTCACTCTGCATTCTCCCCACCCACAACTCCTGGCAACCACACATCTACTTTTTGACACAATGTGTTTGCCTATTCTGGATATTTCACAGAAACAAAATCCTATAATTTGTTGCCTTTTTTGTATAAGTGGTTTTCTCCCATAACGCGTAACATTTTCAAGATTTACCCTTGTTGTAGTGTGAATCACAACCTTATTCTTTTCCATGGCTGCATAATATGCCTGCTTATATGTACTGCTTTGTTTATCCATTCGTCAGGTGATGAACTTTTGGGTTGTTCCCACTTGTTGGCTCTTAGGAAAATGTTGCTACGAACATTCACATATGAATTTTGGTGCGCATGTAAGCTTTCAATTAACTTGGGTATATTCCTAAGAGTGTAATTTCTGAGTAATATAGTGATATCAGGAATAATTTTTTGAAGAACTGCAAAGCTGTTTAAAGCAGATGCACTATTATTTTACATTAGGATCAGTAATATTTGAAGATTCTGATTTCTCTACATTCTTGAAAATGGTTGCAATTGTCCAAAAGACATAGTAAAAATTCTTTGTGTTACTACATCCACTTTACAAATGAGAACTTTACCTTTGTTAAGTTTAATGTTTTTTACTGACAGTTTTCAGTAGAAATATTCTAGAAAAATATATTCAATAATTTATTATAATATATACTAGTATTTTCAAATTTGAGTATGACTAATTAAAACTCTTCTTGGCATTATTTAAGTTTGTAAGTAAACTGAGGAACATTTTTCTCCAAAATATTGAAATGACTTCTATAAATTAAGATAAATTCTGTACTAGTTGAATTTGAATGGATTCAACTTTTATATCTGAATCAGAGTTCCTTGGGAGATAATACTTTTAAAGAATGTCTCCCACTGATATTCTGGAAATATTCTTCAGAGGTGGGAACAGGGGTGTAAGAGATAGAGTTTGACTTTGTAGTATAAGAGCTGTCAAAAAAGTCTCTCTTAGGGTCAATCATTTTAATTGGGTTTATTAGATAGCAGAGGTTAGAGTTTGTATCTCAAAAAATATCATTCAAAATTGCTAACTTGTATGGTGTTAAATCACATTTTATCATCATATAATGGTAGCTGTGCCAAAAATTCACCTTGAATGTACTTTAATTCCTTTGTCATTTTCCCAATACTTAGAATTTCCTTCCATTGTAACTCAGTTCCTAATACAATGATTACTGGTAGGTTTTGGAAGCAGGCAATAGTGACATTTTACAACAAGTTTATGAAGGGACAGTTATGCCTTTTATTGTTAAGGTAATCATGCCCTGATTGGACTAATACTTTGTCAATCTGGTATCCATTCTTGCCCTTATCAGAAATATTTGAGATCTGTGAAGCAAGCAAAATCTTTCAGTGATAAAAAAGGTTGAAAAGTGTTTGCAATAAAACTCATGTACTTTACCTATAAATAAGTCTCACAGACAGTCTGAGCTTGGTGTATTTTGCATTCGTTGATTCAATAGATATGTTTGATGCCATTGAGGTACTAATAAATTGTGCTAAACAAGTGTCTTTTCTCAGCTGCAAGGTCAGAGCAGTAGTTGCATTGAAGCGTGTATTATAAAAAGTACTAGGTCTGCATCCTAACTTCTTTGGAAGTGAATGATAAAATATCTTCTGGTAGATATTCGGAACTCTACTTTCATGCTAGATATTTTCAAAATTGTAAATATGCAAAACGGCATATGAAACAAGCAAAATATTTTTTGTGCCTTAGAGATTTCCTAATCTTGGAGATGGAGATAGATAAAATTTTAAAATTGTGTAAATAACTAAAAGATATGAATATAGGTGCTACAAGACAGATCCACAAAGTTTGGAAGGCTCAAATTAAGAAAGATAATGTCGTAGTAATATGTAAGATTTGTTTAGAAAATTTTACTACACAAGTTCTCCTACGTGTCATCTCATTTAATTCTCATAAGATTTAAATCTTAGTGTAGAATTTATGATTTCTAATTCACCAGTGGGAAAGCTCTGTCTTTGAGGGTTAAATGAGCTGTCCCAGGGCACAATTAATGAGCTTTTCTGTTTCCATTAATTACCAAAACATCCTGCCACCACTTCTGGCCAACAGGCCTGGATTCACCATAGTCTACCCGTATCTCCCATAATTGCTATAAAAATGGGCAGAGAATCTTGTTTTTTTTTTTTTGTTTTGACTAGTTGAATTACTTCAATAGGCAAGTATCTCTTTCATTAACTACTTGGTGATCTGGAAGTAGAGTTGGTTTAGGAAAGGTTGAATAAATGTTTAATTCTATTAATCAATTTTCAAAATAATGAAAATTTCTTAGCACCCACCAAATATATATGGTCAATGGATTTTGTTTCATTATAAACTGGATGTAAATGTATTGAAGCTTCAATTCATTGCAGTTAAATTCTTATTGTTGCTTAAATTGTATCATGTTAATCCCTGGGAACCTATTCAAATTGGTTTCTTATGATATAATCATATTATTGAACATTTTATTGTCCTTACCCACTCCTTTAAGGAGACCTGAACTGGTATAATCTAAAATAGAAATTAAGGCTACAATATGGGTATTCTAAGACTCATTTCCACTGAATTAGTCATTGTTTTTAAACTTCTTCATTGAACAAAGACAGGAATATTTTTAAACTACTCTTTTTTCTCCCTTAACCTTATTTTTACTACCAATTACCATGAATGAAACAGAAACAGAAAAGTTGAGAAAGCTCTGAATCCACAAAAGGAGTCCACTGTACCAACTGCCACTGTAGTGTAAGGCAATGTCTTTGGGTTGGAACAAAGAAGAATGTATGTGTGTGTGTGTGTGTGTGTTTGTGTGTGTGTGTGTGTGTTTTCACTCATTTAATAATTTGGTAATTTGTATAAGAAAAACATCAAACTCATGATTTGTTCGATATTGTTAAGAATGAATCAAAGAAATGAAAGTCATATGTTAAAAAGTAAATAAATAGCATATAAATGTGATGTATGAAAAATTTAATTTATGGAAAATTCCACAGTTTATTTTAGGAAAAAGTGAGTGGTGTCATTTGACTGAAACAGGATATGCTTACATGAGAAATGGGTGGCAAAACTGAAAAAATAGACTGGGCACAGATATGGATAGTACTGATGCCAATGGTGATAATTTCTTTAGGTCACATACATGCCGGGTGTCTTATCCAGATTATCTCTAATTCCAATGCAACCCTATGGAGGTTAATCTTACTCTCAAGAAAATTAATGTTTAGAGAAGATAGTAATACACTGGGGATAATTCATTACCAGGTACTTATATGATGAAACCTGTTTAAGAAGAATTAATTTGTAGACTACCTGCTGAGGCATCTAAACATGAAGTATGCATTCTTGACCTGCTTAACCATGATTCATATAATTTTTCATTTAGTCCATCATTTTCCCCAAAATAATTACTGAGTAGATACATTATTCCACACCATGTCTTGTGACTTTTGCAATAAACAGAGGACATGGCTTCTTCTCCTATAATATTATAATCAAGTAGAAATTGAGACAAGATTTTCAAGAAAATAAAAATATGTGGAAGTAAGAATATATTCATTTTGAAAAATCAGGAAAACATTAAATAAAGAAGAAAAAAAATTTCAATAATGCCACTGTCTTACAATTCATTGGTATGTAATCAGTACTTTTTCTATACAAACATCCATTTCTTTAAAACAATTAGCTTATATTAAATTTTTTTCTATATCATTCTAATGGCCACATAATAAACTATCACATAGATTTAGGAAGCTTTGCTTAATTAATTATTTTGAGACATTCAGGCTATTTTCAAATTTTATGTTACAAATATTATACTAACCTGAAAAATCTTCCAGATGAATCCTTGCCCACCTCATAATTTAAGAATTCTTTGAGCTGAAATTTCTAGGCCAAAATATATGATCACATTTTAATACACAGTAAAGATATTTATGATGATTGGCAAAATTTAATTCAGACATTCTTAACAGTAGCATCTGAGTTGTCAGTTTTCCTGATGTGAGAAATGTCTACATTTTAAAAAATAGATTTTATGTTTTATGACAATTTTAGTTTCACAGGAAAATTGAGCAACAGGTACAGAGCAGTATTTCACATTTACCTCCTGTTTTAATTAGCTTTTTCACTGCTGTGAACAAAAGATCTGATAAGAACAATTTTAGAAAAGTTTATTCGGTGCTCACAATTCCGGAGGTCTTAGTCCATAGACAGCTGGCTCCACTGCTCTGGGCCTGAGGTGAGGCAGAGCATCATGGTAGAAGGGCATGTAGAGGAAAGAAACTCAGGACCTCACACAGGGAAGTAGAGAGACTCCCTCACCACAGACAAAATATAAACCTCAAAGGCAGCCCCCAGTGAACACATCCGCCAGCCACAGCTTTCCTACCTACAGTTACTGCCCAGTTAATCCCTATCAGTGGATTGGTGTACTGATTATGTTAAGGGTCTCATAACCCAACCATTTCAATTCTAAGCTTTCTTGCATTGTCTCACACATGAGCTTTTGGAAGATACCCAATGTTCATAGCTTATACTAGATTTTATTCTTTATGTTATTTTTTTCTATGGGTTTGGACAAATTTAACAGGTATCCCACAGAACAGTTTCACTTCATGTACTCCACCTACTCATCCCTCTCTCCACCCTTATTCCTAGAGCAACTGATCTTTATACTTTGTAGTTTTGCCATATAATTGAAATCATGCACTATGGAACCTTTGCAGATTGGCTTCTTTCACTTAGTAATATGCATTTATGGTTCTTCCATGTCTTTCAATAATTTTTTAGCTCATTTTATTTAATGCTAAAGAATATTTTCTTGTTTGGATAAACTGTAGTTGATTTATTCATTCATATTAAGGTTCTCTAAAAAGTCAAATTCAATAGGATAAATAGATATAAATGGAGATACAGAAACAGATACATATATGTCAAAAGTTCTGATTAGAGAAATAATTATTTGTCCACATGAGGTTGAGAAGTCCCACAAGCAGCTGTCTGCAAGTCTGAGAACCTGGCATGCTGGTAGCATTGTTCAGATCAAGTCTGAAATCTCAGAACCAAGGTGTAACTCTCAGTCCTGGATTGATGAACTGAAAAGATGCTGGTGTAAGTTCCAGAGTCCAACGTCTAGAGACCCTGTAGTTCTGATGTCCAAGGATAGGAGAAGAATGGATCCCATTTCAGGATAGAGATGAAACCATCTTTCTGCTCTATCCAGGCCCTCGGCTGAATGGATAATGCTGCTCACACTGATGGCATATTTTACCCATACAGTCCAATCTCTGGTGGAAATACTTCCACAGACATACTCAGAAATAATCTTTCACCTGTTCTCTAGTTAATCCTTGATCTAGTTGAATTGACCCTAAAAATTAATCATCACAGCATTCATTTACTAAAGGTGATTACTTCCAAGTTTTGGAAATTATGAGTGAAACTGCTACAAGCATTTATGTATTGGCCTTTGTGTAGAACAAGTTTTCAACTCTTTTGGGTAAATACCAAGGAGAACAGTTACTGGATTAAACAGTATGAGTATGTTGAGTTTACTAAGAAACTGCCAAACTGTCTTCTAAAATAGCCGTAGTGTTTTGCATTCCCATCAGCAATCAATGAGAGCTCTTGAGGCTTCACATCCTCATCAGCATTTGGAGTTGCCACTGTTATGGACCTTGACCATTCTAATAAGTGTGTAGTATTATCTCATTGATGTTTTAATTTGAGTTTCCTTGGTGACATAAGATGTGGTGCATTTTTCAGATGCTTAGTTTTTAACTGTGTATATCCTTTGGCAAAGTGTCGTTTAAACTCTTTGGACTTCTATCTAATTGAATTATTCATTTTCTTATTGTGAGTTTTTATAATTCTTTATATATTTTCAATAACAGATCTTTATCAGCTATATATTTTGCAAATATTTTCTCCTAGCCTGTGGCTTGTCTTTTCTTTCTCTTGACAATTACTTTTGTTTTGCAAATACTGTAAAGTTTAATGAAGTCTGACTCATCAATTCTTTCTTTCATGGATTGTATTTTTTCTTGTATCTAAAAAGTCATTGCCAAACCCAAAGTTGTCTAGAGATTTTACTGTTAATTATCTAGAGGTTCTATAATTTTGAATTTTATATTTAAGACCATAATCCACTTAGACTAATTTTGTGAAAAGTGCCAGTCCTATGTTAAATTTATTTATTTATTTTTTGTATGTGAATATCCAGTTATTCCAGTACCAAATGTTGAAAAAGGAAAGAGTCTTTTCCAAACTGCATTGGCATAGATAAGTTGCCTAAATGTATGTCTATTTCTGATGCACCTATCAATTTTTATCTGTTCTTCTATCAATACCATACTGTCTTGATTACTGTAGTTTTATAGTACACTTGAAGGCGGGTAGTTTTAGTCTTCCAGCTTTATTATTTTCCTCAATATTGTGTTCGTTATTCTGGGTCTTTTGCCTTTCCATGTACACATTAGACACAGTTTGTCAATGACCACAAAGTAACTTTCTGGAGTTTTCTTTGGGATTGTTGAGCACATAGGCCAAATTAGGAAGGAATACAATCTTGACAATGTTGAGTCTTCTGATGCATGATGTTGGAAACTCCAGGTATTTGGTTTTTCTTTGAATTCTATCATCTGAGTTTTAGAGTTTTCCTCAC
>JAJEJO010001490.1:338976-581328 GCA_020662805.1 Glaucomys volans | reverse complement strand
GAGGTAGAAGGGATACCCGAATCACAGAGGAGGGAAAGCCAACGTGGGAAGCCCGAGCGCTCAGGCTGCCAATCACCTGCACGTGTTTTGTTTTTAGTGGTGGACCTGGCTGCTGCCGACCTGGAGGAGGTAGCTCAGAAGTGTGGCTTGTCTTATAAGGTGAGCTCGAGATCTCCACGCCCAGTAAACCACCGGAGCAGAGGGTTCCCAGAGGTTGATCAGGGGGCGCGTGAGACCCTGGGAAGCCCAGTGGGCGGCTCATTACTGAGCGCCCTGGCCGCTCCGGAGTCTGAGTGCCTGCCCCTTTGGCAGGCCCTGGTTGCCCTGAGGCGGGTGTTGCTGGCTCAGTTCTCAGCTTTCCCCTCCAATGGCGCAGATCTCTATGAGGAACTGAAGACCTCCACTGCCATCCTGTCCACCGGCATTGGAAGGTTTGTATGTTATTGGCGTAAGAGGTGAGAGGCAGGAGACTGTTCAGTGCTTAGGTCAAGAGAGGGCAGGGTTTTTGAAGGCTGAAAACAGATGAGAAGAAGTGGCATCGGAACTTCTGAGTTCTCTTATCTTAGAACAAAATTATAGGGTTTCTCAGCCTCCACACTATTGATGCTTTAGGACGGGTAATTGTTTATTGGTGTGGGGGCTGTGCTGTGCGTTGGAATATGTTTAGCTGCATGCCTGGCCTCTACCCACGAGATTCCAGTAGCACCTCCCCTCCCCGCAGGTGTGACAATCAAAAATGTCTCCATCTGTGGCTAAATGTCCCTTGGGAAGAACATTGCCCCTGGTACTAACCACAGTCAAGTAACACAAGATGTCTGTAGTATCAGATGGGCACAGTGACCCAGGTTTGTAATCCCAGCTATTTGGTAGGTAGAGGTGGAATTCCGATTCATAAGTTCAAGGCCAGCCTGGGCAACTTAGCCAGACCTTGTCTCAAAATAAAAAATAAAAAGGTCTGGGGATGTAGCTAAGAGGTAGAATGCCCCTGGGTTCAATTGCTAGTGGGGGAGGAGGTGGGATGTCAGTAGCCTATCATTATTATTCAGCAGATTAGAGTCCTCCCTGACCCTACCTTCCATGTTGCTTAAGGATAGGGCAAGAGAGAACAGAGCAGGGCTAACATTTACAGAGGGCCTGTACATGCAGTCACGCCTATAGGTTCTCTCTCCAGTGACACTGCAAGACTGTTAGCTCCCCTTGCATTAGCCTATGAAGAGACAGAGGTAAGGCTCAAGTTCAGGGGTATCTGACCCAGAACTGGGTGCCTTTGCCATACTCTGCAGTCATAGAGAACAAGAGAGCTCACCAGAAGGAGCAGTTACATTGTGCCATGTCATTTGGGTTGGAAAGAGTTGGAAGACAACAAGCGCTTTCTGGCCAAGTGAGTCTGATCCCTTTCCTGGCCTGTTTGTGCAGAGTCTGATGAATAACTCTGCCACCACAAAAGCCTTTGGATTGGTCTGGCCCTTACTGTTTCCATAACACATTTTCTTGGCAGGGTTCATACAGCATGGTGCTGTTCTCACTGGTTTGGGGTCTGAGTTTGTAATCCAAACGGTGGGTGCCAGACACATGCAGAGGATACATATGTGAGTGAGGCAAGGCTCCTCCTCTTAAGGAGTATGGCATGTAGTGTGTATAGGAGAAAAACATGAATACAAGACACATGGATACATACAGGGAGGCAGCCCCATGGAGGGAGTGATTAACAGGAAGCAGATTGGCTTTTGGGCTTCAGAAGCTTTTAAAACCATCATACACAGAAGGAGCAATTGCATGGCAAGCTGATGGGTCACTGCAGCTATAGATCATAGTGTAGGAAGGCCCTGGAATAGAGGGGTCTTGGCCTTAAATAGATAGACTTTCCTGAGTACTCACCATGAACTAGACACTGTGGTCAGCAATTCCTGGCACATTATGTCATTTGTTCTTCATAACCACTATTGAGTGGTTTACATTGCCATTAAAACCATTGTTCTAGCCGGGCATGGTGATGCACATTGGTACCTAGCTACTTGGGAGACTGAGGCAGGAAAATTGCAAGCTCAAAGCCAGCCTGGCAACTTAGTGAGACCCTGTTTCAAAATCAAAAGGGGTGTAGCTCAACGGTAAATTGCCTCTGGATTAAATCTCTAGTACTGAAAAAAATATATATCATTCTGTTGGTGAATAAATTGTGATTCAATTTAAATGATTTGCTGAAGATCTTTCAACTAGTAAGTGGCAGACTGGGCATTTGAGGTCATGTCTAAGAACCTAACTACTCATCTGCTATGTTACCTCTTTTGAGGTGGAAGGCAGTGGGGCAAAGGGGTGCAGAATAGATGGACTGAGGGAGCTGGTGGTGCTGATGCAGGGTGTGAGAGTCTGATCTAGGGCAGGTGAGAGTTGGCAACATACTGAAGAAGAAATATGACAAGTCATCCCACCTGATAAGGTGGGATATAGGTATGAAGAATCAAAGATAACTTCCTCACAGTGCACTGTGGCCAGTTAATGGCCAGTTAATGGATATAACTTTAAAACTTTGGGAATTACTGATAGAGGCATCTTTTTTTAAAACTTACCTGAAGCCCAGTGTTGGGGCACACACTGTAATCCCAGTGATTTGGGAGGCTGAGGCAGGAGGATCACACATTTGAGGCCAGTCTCAGCAATTTAGCAAGGCCCTAAAGCAACTTAGCAAGCCCTAGTCTCAAAAGACAAAAAAGGGCTGGGGGTATAGCTCAGTGGTTAAGTGCCCATGGATTCAATCCCCAGTACCATACCCCCCAAAAAAAACCCCAAACTCCACAACATAACACTTCCCTGGAAGGCAAGTGTGTTGTGTGCCCCTGTAGTCCTAGCTACTCCAGAGGCTTAGGCAGGAGGATTGCTTGAGCCCACAAGTTTGAGACCAACCTAGGCAATATGGCAAGACTCCATCTCAAAACCACAACAAAACCTAATGGGAAGAATTGAGAAAGACTAGTTAATGCTCTCAGATTCTCTAATGGTTCTCGAAAAATGCATCAAAATCACCTGGAGTTCTTGTTGAAACCTAGATGTGGGTCCACTGCCAGAGTTTCTGGTTCAGTAGGTCAGGAGAGGGGAAACGAGAACTTGCATTTCTCACCATTCTGAAGTGTGGCAGATGCTGCTGATCTTGTGACCACACTGGAATGAAACTGGAGCTTCCCAGATCTTTGTGAGAAGAATGGGTTCCAGGAGTGGTGGAACTTGGATGCATATTAAACAGGTGCTTGTTAAACAGAGACAGTGTGAGCACAATTATTCCAGGAAGCCATAGGGCTGGAGTGGTATCCAGAGCATTTTGACTGGCAGGAACTTATGGTCCCTGGGGTTGAAATAGATGGAGCAATTATTAGAGTGCTGCCTGACACATAGCAGGTAGGTCATGGGAGGTCTTCCAGAACCATTTCAGAGGCCTGGGGTCTGAAGATGATTGCAGCATCAGAAAAGAGACGTATGTGGTGCAGACAGTGGCTCAAGTGAAGCTTCAGCCCCCCATACTGGGCAGGGCATGGAGGGTGACCTGTTTTATGATGGTTCAGGGACAGAACCTGGGTTAGAAATTGTCTGTTTCTTGAAGTTTAACCCAAGGCTTCCAGAGTCAGAGTGTTGACTCTACAGGAACTAAATGAAATGACAGCCTTGTTCTATTATCATTTCTCTAGTAACATTTATTGTGTGCCCTTCGGGGTTTGGGCATGTGCTAGTGCTGGTGATGCAGCAGAGACAAGGCCTGGTCCTTGCCCCAGGGTGCTCTTACCAGATAAGAGAGACAGACAAACAAGCAGATAATTACAAACTCCTAGAACAAATAATCGAGTTCAGCAAGGTTGCAGAATACAACATCACATAAAAATCAATTGCGTTTCTTTATACTCACAATGAACATGTGGAAACTGAAATTAAAAACAATACCATTTAGAGTTGCACTAAAGAAAATGAAATACTTAGGTGTAAGTCTAAAGAATGTGTAGGATTTTCCTGTGAGAAATTAAAAGTTGCTGATGAAAGAGATCAAAAAAGAATGACCCAGCCGGGCGCGGTGTCGCACGCCTGTGATCCCAGCACTTAGGAGACTGAGGCAAGAGGATCGTGAGTTCAAAGCCAGCCTCAGCAACTGAGCGAGGCCCTAAGCAACTCAGTGAGACCCTGTCTCTAAATAAAATTCAAAATAGGGCTGGGGATGTGGTTCAGTGGTGGAGTGCCCCTGGGTTCAATCCCCAGTACCAAAAAGAAAAAAACAAAGAATGACCCAAATAAATAGATACTTTCCGTGTAATGGATTAGGAGTTCCACAGAGTAAAAATATCAGTTATCCCCAAATTGAGCTATAGATTTAATGCAGTTTCTATTAAAATCCTGGTGGATTTTTTTGTAAACACAGGTTTATTCTTTTCTTTTCTTTTCTTTTCTCCTTCCTTCCTTCCTTCCTTCCTTCCTTCCTTCCTTCCTTCCTTCCTAGGGGCACTGTACCACTGAGCCACATTCCCGTCCCTTTTTATTTTTTACTTTGAGACAGGCTCTCACTCATTTGCTAAGGCTGGACTTGAACTTGTGATCCTTCTGCCTCAGCCTCCCCAGTCACTAGGATTACAGGCCTGAGTCACCATGCCCAGCTTCTTTCTTTCTTTCTTTTTTGTTTTGCTTTGCTTTGTTTTGTTTTTGGTTTTGGTACTGGTGATGGAACCCACAGCTTCCTCATGTATGTGAGGCAGGTGTGCTACCACTGAGCACATCTCTAGCCTTCACAGGCTTATTCTAATAATTATATAGAAGGGCCAGTGACCTAGAATAGTTTAAAAGATTTTACAAGAGAAGGCTAAAGTTGGAGGAATCATCTCTACCTCGCATTAAAACTTACTAGTAGTATAGATACAGTAATAAAGGTAAGTGTGGGTGCGATGGACACATAGATTAGTGCAGCAGAACAGAGAACCCAGAAATAGACCCACACAAACATGCACAGCTGATTTTTTTTTTTACAGACTGTATTTTGATTCATTGTACACAAATGGGGTGCAACTTTTCATTTCCATGGTTGTATACAATGTACATTCATACCATTCATGTAGTCACACATACACACAGTAATACTGTCTCAGTCTACTATCTTTCCTTCCCTCACCCATTCTCACCCCATTTTCCTCTACACCATCGAAAGCTCCTCCATTCTTCTCTTGTCCCCCCCCCCCCCCCCCCCCCCCCCCCCCCCCCCCCCCCCCCCGTTATGTATCATCATCCACTTTTCAGAGAAAACATTTGGTCTTTGTTTTTTGGGGCTTGGCTTTTTCACTTAGCACGATATTCTCCAATTCCATCCATTTACCAACAAATGCCATAATTTTCTTTTTCTTTATGGCTGAGTAATACTGCATTGTGTATATATACCACAGTGTCTTCATCCATTCATCAATTGAAGGGCATCTAGGTTGGTTCCACAATCTAGCTATTGTGAACTGAGCACCTATGAACATTGATGTGGCTGCATCACTGTAGTATGCTGATTTTAAGTCCTTTGGGTATAAACCGAGGAGTGGAAGAGCTGGGTCAAATGGTGTGTCCATTCCAAATTTTCTGAGGAATCTCCATACTGCTTTCCAGAGTGGCTGCACCAATTTGCAACTCCACCAGCAATGTATGAGTGTGCTTTTTTCCCCACATCTACACTAACACTTATTTTTGTTTGTGTTCCTGATAATAGCCATTTTAATTGGCGTTAGATAAAATCTTAGGGTGGTTTTAATTTGCATTTCTCTAATTACTTGAGATGATGAGCACTTTTTCATATATTTGTTGATCACCTGTGTATCTTTTCACACAGCTGATTTTTGACAAAGATACAGAAGCAAGGAAGAAAGATAGCCTTTTAAACAAATGGTTCTAGAGTTATTGGACATCATAGGCCAAAATAAGAATAAACCTAAATTTCACACTTGATAGAAAAATTGACTAAAAATGAGCTAGGCTTGATGATGAACACCTGTAATCCCAGTGACTCAGGAGGCTGAGGCAGGAGGATCACGAGTTCAAAGCCAGCCTCACCAACTTAGCGAGGCTCTAAGCCACCTTGCAAGACCCTGTCTCTAAATAAAAAGGACCATGGCTGTGGCTCAGTGGTTAAACACCCTTGGTATCAATCCCTGGTACCAAAAAAAGAAAAAAAGACTAAAAATGGATCATGAATTTAAATGTAAAACAAATTTATCAAGCTTTTAGAAAGAACATGGGAGAAAATTTTGGGGCTCTGAGGCTAGACAAAAGCCTTAGACTTGACACTAACAGTATGATCCATTAGGAAAATTTTACACAGCAGTCCCCCCAAAATTATGATAAATTAGACCTAATCAAAATTAAAAACTTTTGCCCTGCCAGAGAGGAGCTCTTGGCCAGAGATCACTGGGACATCTCTGAACAGAACCTGTGCTTAGAAGGAAGGTCTTTTCTTTGCCTCTTTTAATTCCCCCTAACCTCATGATTGATTCTCTTCTGCCATCAGCTTGGACAAACTGCTCGATGCTGGTCTCTATACAGGAGAAGTGACTGAAATTGTAGGAGGCCCAGGTAGTGGCAAAACCCAGGTATGCATGAGGCAGTAGCCTAGAGGATTGGTAGAGGTGGATGCTTCCACCAGTGTCTTCATGGGTTCAGGGGTCAAAAGAGGCAAGATGGGTGATGAGAAGTGGGTTTGGACTAGGCAGTTTGTGCCTCTGAAATCTGGGCCCTCCCTCTCTTAGGGCTTAGGTTCCCCTGATGGTCCATTCTCTCTTCAGGTATGTCTTTGTGTGGCTGCAAATGTGGCCCACAGCCTGCAGCAGAACGTCCTATACATTGATTCTAATGGAGGGCTGACAGCCTCCCGCCTCCTCCAGCTACTTCAGGCTAGAACCCAGGATGAAGAGGAACAAGTAAGGGACAGGATGGTTGGGTTCCTGTGAAACTGACACTAGAAGGCCACTTACATTGCAAATATGTGGGCTGTTTCAGTGAACAGTCATTTCTTGCTTTGAAACTTGAGGTTCTGTTGATACTTCCTGTGACCTTCAAGTCTTCCCTGCTAGTGCCATTTTCCCAGCTTGCATGCAACTGGGATAGTTCTTCCCGGAATCCCTCCCAGCTCCTTGCGTATTCTAAATCAGAGCTGGCAACCACCAACATCTGTTTCCAGCCCATTTCTTGCCCATGGCAGATATCATTAATCAGTGGTATCTCTTTCCCACCAAGTTTCAAATGTTACAGTTCAAAACCCAGGCAGCCACGGCTGGGAGGTCTGGCCCCTTGAAAAAAACCCAGTTGCCATTCTGGACCTGAGTGTTTGTGTCTGAGTGCTTCTTTCCCTTCTCAGCCTTTTAAGTCCTCTTCATGGCCTTCCTTGGCCCCCTGCTCCATCTCCCTCCAAGCCTCTACTTTTCTCTCCCACCCCTACAGGCAGGAGCTCTCCAGAGGATCCAGGTGGTGCACGCATTTGATATCTTTCAGATGCTGGATGTGCTGCAGGACCTCCGAGGCACTGTGACCCAGCAGGTGAGCCTTCTGTTGTGCTGTCTGTATGTGGGCAGGTGTCCTACTGCAGACTCTTTGGGAATGCATATGTACAATCTGGTGATATTAGCTTTGTGTGCCACTCCTAAAGTGGAATTCCTTAGTGCTTAATTCATACACTTTATTGTTTACATATTCCCCATCCCTGCCAAACTGTAAGCTCCTTGAGTGCAAGGATTTTGTTATATTCATCTTCACATTCCTCACTAAAACCAGTTAGGAGGCCGAGCATGGTGGTGCACAAACGCCTGTAATCCCAGTGGCTCCGGAGGCTGAGGCAGGAGGATTGCAGGTTCGAAGCCAGCCTCAGCAGAGGCAAGGCGCTAAGCAACTCAGTGAGACTCTGTCTCTAAATAAAATAGAAAATAGGGCTGGGGAAGTGACTCAGTGGCCAAGTGCCCCTGAGTTCAATTTCCGCTTCCAAAAAAAAAAACGCAGTTAAGAATGATTTCAGCTGCAAGTAATAGAGGTTGTTTGACAGAGACTCGAACCTTGAGGACATCTAATTATCTTACATGAGTATGGAGGTTGGTTGGCCCCTCCACAACATCAGGACATGAGGTTGTGTCTGATTCTTTGTTCTTCCTCTCATGATTGCTAAGTGATTGCCATAGCTTCAAGTGTCTTCTCATCACACATCCACATCTATATTCAGGTCAGTGTTGTAGAAACAGAATCAGAATGTAAGAAGTGAGGGAGAAGAGAAAGGAAACCTGGAAGACAACCGAGGTCCAGGGAAACCAGGAGGATGCTAATACTTGTGGTTTGAAAGATGGCATCAGAGCTCTTCTTAAAGAGCTGTCTTTAATTGGAACCACTTTAGCTATGGGAAAGGAGGCTTTAGCTATGGGAAAGGAATGATCTAGAAAGACGCAGTGAAGTAAAGACAAGGCAAAACTCTTCAGTGAAAGAAGTTAGGAATTTGGGGTGGAAGTGAGCAGGAGAAAGAAGGGGAGTGAGTCAGAAAAGGAGAATGTCTTAACATGATGGTGGGACACAGGACATGAGAGAACCCAGAGATGACCACAGTCCTCCGAATGGGAATTTCTGAATGGAGCATTATGTCCTGTGATTTTAAACCCCCTCTGTCCACTCAAGTCTTCAGTGAAGTCTGTCAGGCATCCAGCTGGGGAGCGGGAAGCATTGATGGAACTCTGATGCCCGTGCAGCCTACTTGGAATGGAGAGGTGGTTTCTGACTAGCTTCTGATGGGAGTGCCAGCTTGTCCTGTAGTGGGTACACTGCCTGAGAGGCCCCTGGTTCATGGTGCCTGCTTTCCCGCACCCCCATCCCTCCAGGTGAGGTGTTCTTCAGGGACTGTGAAGGTGGTGGTTGTGGACTCTGTCACCGCAGTGGTCTCCCCACTTCTGGGCGGTCAGCAGAGAGAAGGTGAGTGTGTGGCAGAGCCTGAGGGGAGGGGACCGACCCTCATCTCCTGGTTCTGGAGTCTGGCCCCAGGCCAGCCCTATCCCTGGTTCTCTGATTCTGCTCCCTCAGGCTTGGCCTTGATGATGCAGCTGGCCCGAGAGCTGAAGACCTTGGCCCGGGAGCTCAGCATGGCGGTGGTGGTGAGGAGAGGCTCAGCCTACAGACTTAATGTCTAATTACAGCTGACTCTTTATTTCCCTTAAATGGCAGCTCTGAACTGCAGAGTAGCCCTTTAGGAAAGGGATATAGCCCAATTTCCCCAGGTCAGCTGGAGCTCTGGACTGAAAGGGAAGAAACTGGACCATTAATAGCCAAGGGGATCAGGAACCAGTTTGTTTTTCTTTTCCTCTTTTTAAGTCAAGTTTATTGAGGTATAATTCACATAGAGTAGTGCTCTCCTTGTTTGAAGTTCCACTAATAGATACAGTTGTATCCAATTTTGTTATCCCACCAAAAGGTCCCTTAATCCCAGACAGCGCTGGTCATTTTTCTGTCTCTAGGGTTTTACCTTTTCCTATAAATGGATCATTTTGTTGTTAACTTTTTCTGCTTATGATATAATTTGTTTTTCATTTGTTATCTTTCTTTTTTTTTTTTTTATTACTGGGGATTGAACTCAGAGGCACTCTACCACTGAGGTAAAACCCAACCCTTTTTCTGTTTTATTTTTTTGAGACAGGATCTTGCTAAGTTGCTAAGGCTGGCCTCAAACTTGCTATCCTTCTGCCTCAGCCTCCCAAATCACTGGGATTACAGGTATACACCACCCGTTTAGCTAGAAGTAGTTTTTTTTGTTTTGTTTTGTTTTGTTTTTTGGTACTGGGGATTGAACCCAGGGGCACTCCACCACTGAGCCACATCCCCAGCCCTATTTTTTTGTATTTTATTTAGAAACAGGGTCTCACTGAGTTGCTTAGGGCCTTGCTAAGTTGCTGAGGCTGGCTTTGAACTCGCGATACTCCTGCCTCAGCCTCCCGAGTCACTGGGATTACAGGCGTGCGGCACTGTGCCCAGCTTAGAAGTAGTTTTTAAAGTCTTTTATGCTTCTCATAGAAGAGTTAAAAAGCAATTAAATAAAAAATTCAAACTTGTAATCAGTCTCCATATCCACAGAAACTTAATATTTTATCTCCATAAAATCTTTTTTCTCTGCATATCTACTTACACATTTAACCAACCTTCCAACTAAACTAAACTCATTTAAGAAACCACAAAAAACTATCTCAGTTCATCTCCCATGTTCTTACACAGATTCTTTAAGATTATCATTTTTAGCAGGTTCTTATTTTTATTTTATTTATTTATTTATTTATTTATTTTTGAGATGGGTTCTCACTGTGTTGCCCAGGTAACCTTCAACTCACTATCCTCCTAGGAACTGCGTATTTTTTTCTCAATTTTTAAAATTATGTTAAGTGATATAAAATACATTTGCAGTGTACCTTTATCACTATCCATTCCCATAGCTCTTTTCATCTTATAAAACTGAAATTCTGTGCCCATCAAAAATAACTCCTGGGCCAGGCATAGTGGTGCACACCTGTAATCCCAGGAGCTTGGGAGGCTGAGGCAAGAGGATCACAAGTTCCAAACCAGCCTCAGCCACTTAATGAGGCCCTAAGTAACCTAGTGAGACTCTGTCTCTAAATAAACTATTTAAAAAAGGGCTGGGGATGTGACTCAGTGGTTAAGTACCCCTGGATTCGATCCACAGTACCCCTACCAAATAAACGCCTAGATGCAACATTTCTACATTTTGAGGAAAGTTATACTAATTTGTATTCTCACTGGCAGTGTAAAAGTATCTGTTTTCCTATTCTTTTATTCAAATACAAATTACTAGGGCCTTGCTCTCCTGGCTTTGGGATGTTTGTAAGTACTGCTGTGTGCTAGACTCTGGAATCTGGGGTAGTGGGGATTCAGTGATGAAGAAGCCCTAGCCCCAGCCTCTAGGGGCTCTCACATTGCATGCCTTTCTGGCTAGCTGATCCACCAGATTAGGACTCCTATTCAAAAACTCCTCTTGGGCTGTGCATGCCTGTAATTCCAGCGACTCGACTTGGGAAGCTAAGGAAGGAGGATTGCAAGTTCAAGGCCAGCCCCAGGAACTTGGTGATGCCCTAAGCAATTTAGTGAGAGCCTATCTCAAAATAAAAAGGGCTGGACCCCCCCTTTTTAAAAAAAAAAAAAAAACACAACAACTTTATTTTGCTTATTTTTTTTATGTGGTGCTGAGGGTTGAACCCAGTACCTCAAACATGCTCAGCAAATGCTCTACCACTGAGCCATATTCTCAGCCCCATGTCTAGCCCTTTTTAAATTTTATTTTGAGATAGGGTCTCATTAAGCTGTCTAGGCTGGACTTGAACTTCTGATCCTCCTGCCTTGGCCTTCCAAGTAACTGGGATTACAGATGTGGACCATCACATTCTGCTTTCATATTAGTCTTTTTAGCTATTCTCACATGTAATTTGGAAAGTATTTCACATTTTAAAGGTTTGATTGTTAATGATAAAGGTATGATTTAGCACATAAATATTTGCTTATAACCCCCACTTAGATATAAATGAATAAGGTAAAGAATATTATAAATATTCTTTACAGACCAACAGACCAAGAGTGATCAATACAGGTCAACTATTTTCCAAATGTATACAAATACATTTATACTTTGCTTTGGCAGGAAAAACTGTAGGTGAAAAATCAGTTTTAAAACAGGAATTCAACAACTCTTTCATGCTTGCGTTATGTTTTTAACTTTCTTGTTTATATGTATAGTCAGTCACAGATCATTGTACATCTAGTATTTGAATATCTTGTATGAATTTGGGTATGAAATATATTTGCATATTGACATAAATTTTTTTTAAAAAAAGGGCTGGAGATGTGACTCAGTGGTTAAGTACCCCTGCATTTAATTCCTGGTACCAAACCAAACCAAACTATTCTCTGAGGGCAGAGGATATAGCTCAGTGGCAGAATGCTTGCCTAGCATGCCTGACACCCTGGATTCAATACTTAGTATCACCAAAACAAAGAGACAGAACTCCTCTTGCCCCCATGTACACACAGGTATATTACAAAGGCTGCGTGGACATGGTCTCTGGATGCGCATCTGCTGGGTTGGTGATGCCCTAAGCAATTTAGTGAGAGCCTATCTCAAAATAAAAAGGGCTGCAAGCCCATCCTGACTTCCCTTTAGGAAAGTGTGACTAGCACTGCTTTTTCCCAGATGGCTGCCACATTGCCTTCTAGTTGGGGGTCAGGCTTGAGGCATGAAGGTTTTAGTAGAGAGAGATGGGTGATCTAGTCCCGAACCTGCCATTAAGTTATAGAGCCTTGGGGGGGTTCTCTCTCTACATCAGGCCTCATTTTCCCATCTTTAAAATGAAGCAGTAGAAACCAATGTCCTCTCTACTAGCATTATGGATCTATAAGCCTTTCTGCAGGTGACCAACCACATGACCCGAGACAGGGACAGTGGGAAGTTCAAACCTGCTCTTGGACGTTCCTGGAGCTTTGTGCCCAGCACCCGAATTCTTCTGAACATCATTGAGGGTACAGGAACATCAGGCAGCAGCCAGCGCACAGTGTGTCTGACCAAATCTCCCCGTCAGGTGAGCCAGCTCCAGGGAAACGCCAGTGATCTTGGGCCCTGGAGGGAGGATTCCATGCCCACAAGTGTCTTATTCTCTGATGCTGAAACTGTGGAACAGGTCTACCCACTTGGGTTGCTTAACTCAGCTTGCCCTTCCCTTCTCTCCCCTCTTCCAGCCAATAGGGTTCCAGGAAGTGGTGGACATTGGGACCTGGGAGTCTCCAGAACAGAGCCCAGTGTTACAGGGAGAGCAGACATGACTGATGCTGTTGACTGGGAAGGGAGGAGGCATCAAAGCCCCCATACCTTTCCTTCCTAGTAATGCTGCTGTTCACTGCCACCCAGCACCTAAGACTGCAGAAGTTCTAAAACTGGCCAGAAGAACCATCTGTTTCCTGAGCTTCACTTTCTGTGAAGGCACGTAGAGCCACAGGCCAAGAGGAAGCTACAGTGGAGGATGCACAGGTCCATGCTAGTGCCACATTTCTCTCCTTTGTGTCCACTTTCTGTATTTCCAGCGGAAGCTGAGTTCACCTTGGCATGGGGCATCTTTGCAGAGGCCACGCTGGAGATTGGAAGGATAATCCTGTGTATCCCTATCAGATCCTGTGCTCAATCGTAGCACAGTGATGGAGCCAGGGAGCCACGAACTTGCCTCCCTCATTCCCTCCCTCCCTCCCTTCCTCTCTTTTTCTTTTTGCCTCCGTTTTTCCATCTGTAAGATGGGCTTCCTTTCCCCTCAGCTGTCTCTGAGCTACTGGATGGAAATAACCTCATAAATGCAAAAACTGTTCTTCATCGAGATCCTGCTCTTAAAAGTATACATAAAAAGAAAATTCCCTGAGCTCCAGAACCACCACCCCCAAAGTTTCTGCCAGCAAAGCCCCCAAAGAATGATTATACATTTCCTCCTGTTGATTTGGTTTCACACACCTGCATGCACTGCCATGACTAGATGAGAATGTGAGCTTGCTGCTGTCCCAGGGATATAATTTAACAGGAAGGAAGGCAATGACCTGCTCCTGGTGGATCCAGCCACTGGTTTAATATGCATGGTGCCCTGTGGGGCCCTTCTACAGTATAGAGTAACCAGAGGTGCTGAACCATGGCCTTGCCCATAAACAGACAGGAGAATTTGCACAATAAATAGAGCCAGCTGGGAAAATTGATGCTGGTGTAAATAATACATGGCAAACCTAGTCCTTTATGCAGAAATTCATTGCTGGTGGCTCCAAGATGCAATGTAATTACACCTCTTCCTTCCAGCAGTACCACAGCCTCGTGCCTTAGTGTATGAAATAACCCTCCCTGTCTGATACCGCCACTGTGGCCATCCGTCTGAGAGCTGTAACCCTGTCTGGGATGGGAGGACGATGCCAGAGGATGAAAAATAAAAGGTGAAGTGGAGAAATGATCAGGATTTTGTACTTCTCGCATTTTTTTTTTAAGTAAGGTCACTCTTCTTGTTAAGAGAACCTGTTGTGTAATCAGTTGTGTCTTGGTTGCAGGAAAAGGGGGTCAGAATTACACTTAGAAGATATGACATTTATGGGTAATGATTGTAGCAGGTGAGAAACAGGGAAGGTGGGCAGTGAGTGCACGGTGTCTGAGTGAGGACAGGGTTGTTAAGTCTAAACCCTGATACTTGCTTCCACAGAAGACCCTAGGAAAAAAAAATCAGGGGCTGGGACTGTGGCTCAGTGGTAGAGCACTCGCCTAGCATGCATGAAGCCCTGGGTTCAAGCCTCAGCACCTCATAAAAATAAAATAAAGGTATTGTGTCCATCTACAACTAAAACAAAATATTTTTTTTTTAAATTAGTCTTCAGAATCTTTTTTTATTTTGATTCATTGTACACAAATCGGGGGTACAACTATCATTTCTCTGGTTGTACACGAAAGTCTTCAGAATCTTTATGCCATGGTGGTTGGCACTTTCATGGAGTCATAGTAAGAAGCACTGCATTAAGCTAGGAATGGCAAATTCCTGCCATTCATGGTACCATTTGGGCATCCAGGGCCCATGGCAGATATCACCAGTCATCACAGCCACTCTTTTGTAGAACAGAGTACTTTGTAGTTTTTCCTCAATGTAGCATTACAGACAGCTAGTTCTAGTCAGTTGAAGCTGGCATTCAAGGTAGCCTGGTTGCCCACTCTGTCCTGGGCAGATTTGTCCATTTCCTTGTATGAATTCAGGTACTTCATACCTGACTGAGAACCCTGGAAATGTGCAGTTTTAGGGGTATGTAAAGATCACCTGGCCCATCTTGTCATTTATTAAAGAACCTCCCTTGAGGCTCAAAGGAAAAGTGGCAGTCCCTGGGCAGAACAAGGGCTGGCACCCAGTACACTCTAATTCATAGGTTAGGACTCTTGCTATCCCCATAGGGCCTTGCAGTTTCCAGCCACATAGTTCTATTCCTGCTGGGACGGGACTCTAGCTAGAGCTGCACAGCCTTCATCCTGGTGCTCACGGTAGCTGTGGGAAGGCATTCTATTCCCTGCAACTCCAGACAGCCAGGCAGCATTGCTGCAGGTATCTGCTTTACCCCTTTGGCCCTTGTGCCTAGACCAGGTCTTTGTCTCGCCTGCATGCTGCTCCACTCTCCATCCTGGCTGTGCCACACTGCAGTCTCTTAAGAGGCCTTCAGCCAGGTGGGCTCCCCTGCTAGGGAGTCTTTTGTTCCCTTGGCTTATGTGCATGCCTTTGCCTGCCCTTCAAGGTGTCTGGTGCACATGCATCCTGACATCCTCCCTTCCTTATATCCCAACCATGAGCTAGATGTTCATAATGGCTCCCCTGTGCTAGTCACTTGTACTTTATGTTCATGTGTCTGCCCATGAGCCCTAGGTCCACTCCAAGAGCTCCCATGTCAATTTTTCTTATTTTTTTCCATTTTATGGATGCTTATGGGATGAAATGCATTTTAAAGATGGCAAAGGAGGAATGCAAGAATGTTTTCTTCTTGATCTTGTCATTAAGTCCCCATAGTCTCCTTTTTATATCCTTCTACAAGAGACTGTTTTAGGTCCATTATTTGAAATAAGATGGAATTAATGTTAAGTTCCTACTATATGCTAGCACTGATGGCATGGCACTTGAACTAAAGATTGTCAGGCAAAAGATCCTCCACCATTTTTGGTGCTGGGGATCAAACCCTCATGCATGCTAGGCAAGTACTGAGCTACATCCCACTCCTCTATTATTGAGGCCACTTTCCACTGCAAGTTGCAAAACCTGGCTTAAAGAGGCATCAACAAGGTCACTCATTTCTAATGTGAAATCCAAGTCTGGTTATTTCAGTAGCACAGGGCCTTTCCATCCTTTTTCTCTGTTTTGTGTTGTATTGGTTTTGTCTTCAAGCTTGTTGCCCTCATCAAAGACCTTGCCCTCTAGATTGATGCCACTCTGAGTATCAGTCCAGATATGACAAAATCTACAGGCAGAAAAGGGATCACCTTTGAAGAACAAGGAAAATGTAGAAATTCCTTCTAACCAAAGCTGACTTACTCTGTATCTAATTGGTAGAATAGCTTCATGCACCCATGTCTAATTCAGCAACTGGAAAAGGAAATAGGCTGCTGTGATTGGTTGAGATTGCCAGGAAATAGTCCTGGAGCTGGGGCTGAGGGTGGGTTTTCCTGAAGCACATCCTGTGGCCATACAGGAAAGGAGGGAGTGTGTGGAAGAATCAGACATTGGGTGGTATGCCACAGTCCAGAGGGCAAGTTCATCCAGGTTCCCTGTTTGTTCAGGCCCTGTACACGCCTCATGGTGACATTAGAACAGCTGTGTGGCACAGGGAATCTTTAAATTAAAGATAAATGAGAGCTCAGTGACATAAAGCCAGTAAGTGATAGCACAGGACTCCAAATGTGAATCTATCTGATGCCAAACCCACTTCCCAACCTTGTGTTGCCTTCAGCTGTAAATATGCAAATGTTTTAACAATTATTTTTCATATTTTGCCAGGGTAGCAGCAAAGGCTGCATATCTCAACCTCTTTCAGCTTAGCTCACCATAAAAAGCTGGATCAAAGATCTACTTTATCGACTTTTTCTGATTTTCCTCAGGGAAGAGAGAGTGACAAACAGAGAAGGCAGATATCATTAGTATTAAAGAGAAGTGGAGCTTTAGGGGGAAATAAAGCTGAATAAAAAATAACAGAGCTTCACATCCCTGAGATATGAGCCAGGAGATGAGGGATTTAGATGTATATCCCACTAGGTTTTTGCTGTGTTCTGACATGGAACTGTCTTGGTAGAATTTCAACTATAATTCTGTGTGTTGAAAATGGGCATTAGAGGAGGCTTCTGAGGTACTGAAGGTTGAATTCAGGGCCTCATTCATGCTAGGTTAGCAGTCTACCTCTGTTATATCCCAAGTCCACCTGCCCCCCACTTTTTTTCCTTTTAGAATTAGGTATATAATGAATCAAAAGAGTATCCTGGGGGCTGAGGATGGAGCTCAATAGTAGAGTGCCCTCCGTTTAATTCTCAGAACAGCAGGGAAAAAAAAAAAAGTTTTTCTGAATGCTTTTCAACATTTTTTCTTATCCACTACACTGGTTAGACTAACTTCCAGTGTTTTATATAGAGTAGAAGCAACAATAGCTATCGTCCTTGTTTTGTTCCTGACTTTAGAGGGCCCTTTCCAATATTTTATCATTGAGTTAGATGCCTTAGGTTCTGTGTAGTTGCCTTTTATCAAGATAAAGAACTTGGAGAGTAGGTTGCTCTGGTAGAGTTCTTGCCCAGCATAGAAGAGGCCCTGGATTCCATCCCAGCACCACCCCCCTGTCCAAAATACAAAACAAAACCCAAACACCTCATAGTGTTTCCCATCAATCTTGGAACAGGATGGGTCCTGGGAGTTGGCAGTTGCCTCTGCCATGTAAAGCAATGGAAAGTTCCACATGGCCTGAGATGTGATCCAGTGGAAGGTCCTCATTCCCTGAGATGCCTCAGCTGCAGCACATATGGACTCCTTGAGTAGCACTCAAATCCCTTTTCTTCCCTGGCCTCTTTTATTTATTTTTTGGGTGTTGGGGAGGTACCAGGAAATGAGCCCAAAGGTGCTTAACCACTAAGCCCCATTCTCAACCCTTTAAAAAGTATTTTGTTTAGAGACAGGGCCTCGCTAAGTTGTTTAGGGCCTTGCTAAATTGCTGAGGCTGGCTTTGAACTCACAACCCTTCTGCCTCAGCCTCCTGAGCAGCTGGGATTACAGGCATATACCACTATACCTGGTTTCCCTGGACTCTAGTCTCTGGACATAATGGCCTCAGTTTATGTTTAGATTTTGCTAGAAGACAAAGGTCCTGTGCTGAAAAGGATACAAAGTCAAGGAACAGAATTTGTTTTTCTTTTTTGATAATGGGAATTGAACCCGGGGTGCTTTACTACTAAGCAACATCCCCAGCCTTTTTTAAAATTTTGAGACAGGGTCTCATTAAGTTTCTGAGGTTTCACTAAGTTATTGAGGCTGGACTTGAACTTGTAATTCTTCTGCCTCAGACTCCTGAGTCACTGGGATTACAGGTGTGTGCCACCATGCCCAGCTAAGGAGCAGGATTTTTAACATTTCAGCTAACTTGGTCTTAGCTCTAATATTTACTTGTTTTATGACATTGGATGAATAACAGCCATTTGAAGACTAGTTTCGTCCACTATGGAATGGGAAAAATAATGCCTACTTCAAAGACTTGTTTTAGGGTCATGTAGCTTATGTAAAGTGCCAAATATCATAGGCAATATCATATTACCAGGCATATCGTAGGCACTCAATCTCACATCATTGGGAGGCTCTTGATGCCTTAGAGATACTGGTGAGAGCTGCTGTACAGGCAGGGCAATGTCATGGTAATATGATCAATGTAGTCACCCAGGGCCCCTTGATCAGAAAGGTCCAGCACTTAGTTTAATGCTGTGTTATTGCCATCTTGTAATTCTGAATTTCTGACCAAGGGTCCTAATTTTATACTGCTCTTGCAAACTATGTGGCCACTCTTGTCTTTAGGAATGGCTTCAGTTTGGGCCCTTCTTTTTGGGAGCCATCCTACCACTCATTTCCTAGGGAATAACTCCCTTGGAATTAATACATAATGTACCCATAGATAAATTAGGGTTAGCATCCTGTGTATGTTTAAGTGTTCCATTCTGGCATAAATATGCAGCCTGTCTCAGAAAGGGATACTTTGTATTTTATAGAACATATGAGGTCCTGAGAAATTTCGATGGGGTGGCTAGTAAGTGGAATGATGACACAGGGTTTAGGAATCAGGAGAAGATCTAGGTTCAAAACCCTGTAAAGCCCTTCCTGGCTGAATTCCTTGGACAAGATGTCCATCCTACTGGTAAAATCTATGTTGCAGGGGAATTACGTTTTCCTTATTGGTAAAATATATTTCTCTGGTGAATTAAACAGGTAATTTATGTAAAGTGCCTTTCAGCAGAGAGTCTGGCGCATAGTAGGTGTTCAATCACCATTAATTCTTTCAGTTCTTGCCAGAAGTAACAAAAATTAGGGCACTAGGACTTGTAAGTCCTATTGCTACTAATAAAAGAATAATGATTTATTTTTTCACTACTGTTTGGGGAAAGGCATGTGCTTCATAAATATGTATTGGAAAGTACTTAGCAAATGAGTAGAAATAATAAAAATATGTCAAAGTAAACAGCTCCTATAAATATGTCACTTGGTAGACAAATTAGTGTTTTATTACTACTAAATACTATTGCTCACCAAAAAGGATTTCAGATTACTTGCACAATGGGTACATTATTGAGTGCCTCTGTGGAAAGGCACAATAAAGATGAAAAATAGTGATGGTGATAATGCCTAAGGTGGAGAAAGGAGGAGTGTGGGCAAATGCAGCTCTGAGGCCGCCTCGCTTCAGTGATATGCACATTATTTAGCAGCATTCCAATGATTTAGCCATAATATGAACCAGAGGGCCCAGAGAAAAGATTTCCATGGGATGTCATGAATCCAGACTCCAAATTACTGGGTCCAATTAGTGGATTAAATGCACTCCCTTTCAGAACTTAGCACTCAGTTTATAAACCAAGTTTACAAAAAGGACATCTCTGGTCTCATTTCACCCTTATTTTGGACCTATTAAATTTTCTGTGGGTATAATTCATATGCAGAGGAGAATACTACACCTCTTTCACAGCTCAGGAATCCATTTCAGAAACAAGAGACAATGGACGATGTCAGCATCTCAAGAGAAAAGGAAACAGAGGGAAAAGAGGGACTTTATTCTCTCTTTGTGGAGGAGAATAAAGCCCTGGAAAGAAGCAGAGAAGACAGAGAATTACATCAAGGACAGTTACAAAAAAGGAAAGTAGGAAAAAATACCGGCACATGTAATTCAGGTATAGGAAATTTGAGATCTTTCCATGCATTCTGGGTGAGGGAAAGAAGTGGTTTTACATTCCACCTTATCTGTGTGGTTTTGGGTAAATTACTTAATATGTAGATTCTCAATGATAACATGAAAAAAATAGTACTCAGTTTACTGGGGTTTTTTTGATTTTTGTTTGTTTGTTTTTGTTTTGGTACCCAGGGGTGCTTTACCACTGAGCAACACTCCTAGCCCCTTTTATATTTTATTTTGAGTCAGGGTCTCACTAGTTGCCCAGGCTGTTTTTGAACTTGAAATTCTGCCTCAGCCTGTGAAGTAACTGGGACTGCAGGCTCGGGCTACCACATTGGATTTACTGGGCTGTTTTGAGGATTGGAAATAAAGATACTTGTAAAATGACAAAAGCCTGGTGCATATATGTATTTATTCACATTTCCTTATGATATTCCTTATTTTAAAATATAAGGAGCTGGGGATGTAGTTTGAAGTGATGAGGCTCTGGGTTTGATGCACGACACAACAAAAATAAATGAGAGGGGCTGGGGATATAGCTCACTTGGTAGAGTGCCTGCCTCGCAAGCACAAGGCCCTGGGTTCAATCCCCAGCCCCACAAATAAATAAATGAGAAATACAAATTCTCAGAAAAGCTCTAGGAGGTCTTGGTAGTAACCTAAAGCGTAAGAAAATTGTGTCATTAGACACCAGTCAGAACAAGAATCAGCATTTATATTATTTTCAAACCTAGGCATTCTTAGCTCGGGTTGGCTAAAGATCCCCTATGTTACCCTGGTGCATTATAGTTTATAAGTACTTGGTGCATTCGGTCATTTAATCCGCAGAACAAACTGCATTTCTGGGATAAGGAATAGTTCAGAAAGGTTAAATGCCTTGCAGAAAGGTACTCAACTGATGAATGGCCCAGGTGGTTCCACGACGGGGTCATCTGCAGTCTACCACAGCCTTTTCTCAGCAGTTTCCTAACCTTCCTAAGGTGAAAGCACTAATCCCAGGGGTTTAGACTGGGAGATGCTACAGGAGGGAGGTGCCAGAGCGCGAGCAGACAAGGACGGGTCTTGCTTGTCCCGGAGCCCTGACTTCCCACATCTCCCGGCTGTGGGGCCCCGACCAGGCCGGGTTTCTTCAACCGTGGACTGGCGATCATCGCCCGCCCAGAGCACTGCGGTGGGAAACGCCGAGATAACAAAGTGAGGCAACTTCCAAACTCTACGAAACGAATTCGAAGACGTTAAGGGAATCGCTCAAGGACATCACACCCGGGCTTGTCCCAGCCTCGACTCTGACCCGAACCCTTCGCTCCTTCGGTAGGGTTCTGTGACCCAGGTAACGAGGCGCCGCGGACGTCCAGGCTTCGGGGAACCCACGCCTGGCTCAGCGTGGGCGGACCCAGTTGACCGAGCCTCGGCTCCGCCAGGGGGCGCGCGCGGAGGGCGCGCTCTAGCCGCCGCCGCGTGCCTTGCTCCTCTCTATGGTGGAGCGGCAGGGCGGAGGCGCGCTCCCGGGAGGGGGCGGGGCGATCCGGGGGCGGAGCCGCGCGAGGGGCGGGAGCGGCCGCGCCGGGCCGCCAGGGGATGGGTTGGGGGGGGCGACTTCCTGGGGCCGCCCGTGAGGATGTCGCGACCGCCCCCCTGTGCCCCTCAGCCCCGGAGACGCCGCCGCGGCGAAGCCCGCAGCCCCCCTGTCTGAGGCGTCGGGGCCCGGATCCGGCCTCTCCCTCCCCTCCTTACCCAGGTGCGGGCCGGGCAGGCGGCCGCGGCAGGTGAGGCGGCGGCGGCGGAGGTGGCGCTGGGGTCCGCGGGACGCCGGGCCCGGGGTGGGGTCTGGCGGGAGGACGGGGCCCCTTCTCGGCCTCCGGTATGCCAGACTGTGGTCTGGGGTCTCCCCCTCTCTGTGGGGCGCGGCCTGGGTCTCTCCCTGCCCCCCTGGGGTAGGGAAGCACCTTCCTCGCAGGAAGTCTCCGCATTCAGGGTAGCCCACACCTGTCCCATTGAAAGTGCCCTCAAAGCATTTCACCCATGGGGGCGGCAACCCGGGACGTGTGTCCTCGACTATACCCAAGCGCCGTAGAGACTGGCAGGTCCAGCTGGCTTGTGGGGAAAGATGCCTCTTGTCCGGCAGAGGAAACTGAGGCAGGTTTGCGGCGGCCTGCTCGCCCCTTTATAAGAACTAGCTTGTCCCCTTCCTAGTTGAGGAGCCCCGCGGGCAGCTTGGATGAAGGAGGCAGCTGAAGGAGAGAGGCTTGGAGTTTGGAGGTATGATGGAGAAGTTTGGGAATGCAGTTGTTATCTCACAGGGTCCACGGTTCCTGCTCTGGGGAGTCGTCCTCTGTTCAAGATGTGTGAGAGGTCGTCACTGTGCCGCACTGGCCGAGGCGGAGAGGGAAGTGGGGCCTCTCCAGCTGGCTGCCCGGGAGACATTTGACTAGGCATGGGGAAGTCTGGCTAGACCAGGGGAGTCCAGAGCCTCCGCGGCTCTGACTGCTCAGAGCTTGATTTTAGGTTGGCAGAAGAGACAACAGCATATTTCATCCTTTTTGTTGGTCTGTCATTTGTTATGGGGGCGGAGGGGGGGACACTGTGTAATCAAGGAAGAGTGACCGGGCACACGCCTGTAATCCCAGCTGTTTAGGAGGCAGAGGCAAGAGGATGACAAGTTTGAGGCCAGCCTCAGCAGCTTAGCGAGACCCTGTCTCCAAATAAAAGATTTAAAAGGGCTGAAGATGTACCTCAGTGATAAATTTAGTGCTCCTGGGTTCAATCCCCAGAACCCCCCCAAAAAACAAAAAACACCACGCTCCTTCCAGTCTACTACAGGAAGGAATTATTATTAGATTGAAAATAGGGCTTTGCTCATAACAGTCACATTGCACCTTGGTTATAGGCCAGAGTGAGGGATGAACAAACATAGCCTTTTAAGAAAGCAGTAAGTTCCTTTGCATCCTTTTGACTGGTGGTTTGAAGGACAGAGACTTCCTGTCACCACTGTTACTACAACTGAGAGCCTTGTGGTTCTCTCAGTGTTGGTTAGTGTACTGAAATGAAGGCAAGGCTGTTCATGTATTGTACCATTTTTCTAGGAACTAGTCAGGGGACATGGTCCTAGACAGAGTTTGTACAGAGATCTAGGACTGAAAGCTGGCCATATTTCTGTATAGGGAATTTCAGGTTTGACAACTTTACCCTTTTCCCTGATTGCATTCTCTTTCACATTCAAGGAAACATATGATGGAAAGCATTTCGTAAATCTTATTGCATATTTCTTAATACTGGACTTCAAAATACAATTCATAAGTTATGGTTTATTTAGAGATATTTTCTTAAGTGTGAAAATGTTTGTATATTGTGCATAAGAATTGCAGATTGATGTGTCAGAACCGACTAATAAGTTGATTGTGCTTGAACATATATCATTTAGGATACACATTTTAATGTGTATCTAATTATAAAGAATAGCCCATTAAAACTTCTCATATTGATCACTGTTATCCTGTTTACATTGGGATCAAGGATTATAAATCCTCTAAATTGACCACTTTAGCCAACTGTTAAAATAATGAGCACAGAGAGAGCTGTCCTCAGAAAGCTCAACAATTTGTTTTCAAACTTTCTTGGCCAAGCCTGTTGACATAACTCTGCCTAGTGCCATTTAATAGGAATACTGTTCCTATTAGTGGAAAAGGCATTTTCATTGACCAGCAGTAGTATGACAAAACAGCAACAACATCAACAACAAAAGAGCACCTTTTCTAATTAGTAATGTTTAATACAGCCACTCCTATCTGTATTAGTGTCACCCAGTACTTTGTGAAAGCACCTACAGAAGCCTAAGGATTGTTAGGGGAACTAATTCTACCTTAATTTTTATGCTTGTAATAAAATTTAATACTGCTACTGTTTTAATGACAGGGACTTTTGTACCAAACTTGTACTGACAGTAGTGTTTCTTTGGAGAGGAAAAGATTTAACCTCTGTACCTTGGAAACTCATAACCTCTACAATATAGAGTTCAGGTGTATTTTAGAGTTTAATGAGAACAAATGGTTTAGATTGCTATTGGTGAAGTCTCAAGGGAAAAGGTGCTTTGTTTTCATTGTTGTTTGGTAATGAGTACTAGTTTGGTGAAGGTTACTGATGGTGGTTATTGTTGTTATTGTGGTACTAGGGATTTAACCCAGGGCCTCCTGCATGATGAACACATACTCTACCACTGAGAGACACCCCAGCCCCATGGTTATTTTTGTTTGGTTACTGGTTATTGTTGATGGTTACTTGATATTTATATAAGAAAATTTTTCCATTGTAAGGATAGTCTTTTCATATACAAACACAGGACTCTCCTTCTTAATAGGGAAATGATCTGATCACTTTGTTTTGTAACCTTATAGTCCTGGAGTTTTAAAATCCTAAAAACATTTGGATTCTTAATAGAATATCCTATTTTATCTCAGATAAAAGCCATCTCAGGTAAGTATTCTTTGGCCTCAGGTGTTAATATACTTCCTTTTCTCAGGATTTAACAGCACCATGGTTGGGACAGTGGTCTTACCTAATCCTGTTATACCAGTCTAAACCCTTGATCCTTTCTCTTAATGTTTGATGGTCATGAAGTTAAATTTCTTTTTTCTTTTTAGTCGTAGACAGACCCAATACTTTTATTTATTTATTTTGTGGAGCTGGGGATTGAACCCAGGCCTTGTGCATGCGAGGCAAGCACTCTACCGACTGAGCTATATCTTAGCCCTGTCTTATTTATTTTTATGTGGTGCTGAGGATTGAACCCATTGCCTCACATATGCTAGGCAAGTGTTCTACCACTGAGCCACAACCCCAGCCTCTCCTTTGCTTTTCTTATTCAGGTGGAATATTCCTCATTTTTGATGCTTTTGAGCCTGTTTACATCTGAAGTGGAGCTAAGCAGTTAAGAGAATGTTGCATGTTTTAAAACATTTTCCTTTTTCAAAGCAAGCATAAAACCTGCTTTCTTCTGGGAGAGAACCAGCTCTTTAAATCTGATTGTTAAAAAGAGCTGGTTTTTCCAGCTTTCTACCAATAGGAAATCTTCATTTACTTTTTCTTACCTTCTGGTTTTGCCAGTACACCAACTAGTCACTGGTAGTTATGACCCAGTGGCATAGGAAGATCCTGAAGTTTCCTGAATCATCAAAGGAAGGCCACTTTGTATTTAATGCAGCTCTTTAGCTTTTTAGCTTTTATTGCAAGAAGTTACCAAAGGTCAGCCTCTCCTTGGAAGATTCTCTACCTGGCATTTTGCAACTGAGTCATGCAGGTGTTCTTTTAAAATGCAAATTACCTAGCCCCACCTCGTGGAGATTTTGATTGAGTGTATAAGTGATGAACAGAAATCTATATTTAATAAACTTCCCTTACATCTAAAGTATTTCCAAAAAATCTCTCCAGATACTTCTGATATGTAGCCTAGTTTGGGAACCACTGTTCTGTTGTATTTTCTTTTTTTTTTTTCTGTATTTCCTGTACAACAAGCTTTATGGAACTTTGAAAATTAGGGTTCACTTCTGTTTTTTAAAATTATTGAAATTGTAGGCTCTGAAACTTTAAAAATTGGTAGTCCCTCTAATAGCATCATGCTACCCATGATGTTTGATTTGCTAGAATATCCTATTTCCTAGTCATGACAGATAACAAAGAGCTTTTATAACTTTTATGTAAATTGCTTTACAGCAAGGCCCCTCTGCTGTATCAGGAGTCATGAGGGAGAGTTTTTGGTGAAAGTAGCTTTCTTTATCTCCTGAGTGGACAAATGAGTGATAATGTGGAAACAACTGGAGGTCTGACTAGGTTGTCAGTCTAGTTTTGATCAATGTGTGATGGGAGATGCCTGGGAATTCTGTATGTAAGATTTTAAAATAAAGCCAAACAAATGAGGGAAAATATGCGTATTAAAGTTAAAAAAGAGAGCAGATGTTCTTTGTACACTGTAGACTTCTCAGTGTCTCTTCCACTTTTTCTGCAGGATTTTTCTGTAGGTTTAAGAAATCTTTTTCTAAATCCAGCCTTTGTATCTCTTTCTAGGAATATCTACTCAGCTCTTGTAGAAAGTTACAAGAGTGAGGACTAAAGAACTAGAGAATAATATGGGTAAGAAAAATGAGTCATAGGACAATTAGCAATGCTTAAATTCTTTTTTTTCAGAATGAGTAGAGTGTTGGCATGTGCCCAGAGTTACTATCTGCAAGAATAAATTAATAACGTTATCCAAATTCTGCCGTATGTATTTGGACAGTCGCCCAAGAGCTCTGATTAGGCTATGAGACTTTGAGGGTGGCCCTATTAAGTAGTACCTGACATCCATTTCTTTTCTTATCTTCCTTTCTCCCTTTTTGGCCTTTTTTCTTCTTCTGTCCCTCTCTTTCAAGCTGTCCTTCCTTTCGACCTGCCAATCATGCCATAATAATCACAGACTGGGGCCCTGGAACTTGAGGCTAAAAGAGGTTGCTGGTTGCTAACACCTGTCTTCCAGCTAAATGAATAGGCTCTTTTGTGTGTAGGATGTTAAAGAAGCTGATTAGTACAATACTGGCTTTAAGGGCCTATTAATGATACAGCATATGTAAATCATGAAGTGATTTAAAGCCATTTTAGAAATTAGTTTCTTATACCATATATTTATTTTTTATATTGGATTATATCTGTTGAATTTTTGCACCTCAACTATGAATCTGTTTATTGTCTAAACAGACTAATTTCTGTCATATTGATTGGGAATCATTTATATTCTAAAGAAGTTTCTACCCGTAAGGACCTTTGTATTATTCGGTAAATGTCTAGCGTGTAATACAATTAAAGTTTTGTTCACTGTGCTGCTGACATAATTAGTTTAATTTCTTCTCCTTTATATATTCCTGTTGGCAGCTGGAAAATTAAAATACTAGATGTTGCATAAAACTGCTTTTTTGAGGAGTGATTTTACTGTCAGTTGAATGGACTTAGGCCCCAGGGTACATTTTTTAAGATGTCTTATTCAACTTCCCTTTAATAGTCTCTTTCTCTCTATAGAATTAATATATTAAGCCACATAATTGGCTGTTTAAGCATTCAGAAGAGACAATGTTTGGCCTTTTACCCTGTGATTATATTTTTTCCTACATCTCTTTTGAGGAAATGTGTGTAATTTTTGGCAACTCCTAAGTATATTACAGTTAAAGGATCAAGTGAACTTTTGCAAAGACTGGAGAATGGAGTGGTTTTCTCTGATAAGCTGTATTATTTAATTCCCTCCCCAAATGGTTGGTCTGTTCTTTGTAGATCATAGCATTTACAAACCTGATGTGAAAGTAGAAAGGCTGTGATGCTTGGTAAATCCTTTCATAATTTTTCTATACGTTTTGTAAAAATGACTTAAGTCTTCAGCAACAGAATTGTTCTCAAGAAGACTTTGCATTTAATTATTCTAATCTCCACTTAATTTCCTACAGGATTCTTGGAGGGCTTCTCAGCAGGCTGTTAATTTCCCGGCTATGACCTATACAGGTTTTTTATCTCTGTTAAAGTTACTAACCTTATTTTTTTCTTTTTAAATGAAAGTGACCTTGGTCTGGTCATTTCTGTATGGTTCTCTGAAGAGGTACAGGCAAAACCTCCCACCTCCCTCAGCAGGTTTTTTCAACTGCTACTCTCCATGTGCTTGAGCACATTTGCATTTTTTATTTTGTTGAGCTGGTGTTACTTGACTTTTAAAGCTTCTCTACAAACCTACAGAAAGATTGGTTAAGTCTTCTGTCTCCTCGTTTAACATTCACATAGCTTTTCTAAAATTGCATCTCAAGATGTGGTTTCTTACTTTGGGGTTGTGGGATGATGGGGGATCTCCAGCACAGCCATTTGTTACTAGTTTTAAGAGTAGGGAAAGCCCACTCCCACTTGAACTACTAGGATCCAGTATAATTTGCTGAAACATTTTAACTGTATCCATCCTCTTTAAAGAAATACTGCCTAGTCATTCTGAAATTTACCGGAAGTTAAGCCAACAGAAGGTTCTGCTGGCTCAGGCTTCTGAGTGGTTAAATGCAATTCATTAGTAATCAGCACCATTGTTTATTTGCAACTGCTGGATTATGTTAAAAGATGCAAAAGGAAAAAAGTCTTTTCTTAAGTAAATGGAATGTCCTCTTCCACCCCACCTTCTTCATTTACTCTTCATTTGCTTTACAAAATCTCTCCAGTCTTGGTATGTACCACAAGTACACAGACTTGGTGCTACATGAATTAATATATGTCATCCTAAAACATACAGGAAAGCATGTGTTTCCCACTGCATTTTTTGCAAATCTTCTCATGTTTTTTCACTTTCGTAATAATTAAGATTTCTGCTTTAGAATAACCAAGCTGTGTTCTCTTTTTAAAACAATTTTTTTCATTACAGATGGACATAGTACTTTTATTTATTTTAATGTGGTGCTGAGGATGGAACCCAGTGCTTCACATGTGCTAGGCAAGCGCTCTACCACTGAACTACAACCCCAGCTCCTATGTCCTCTTTTGACTTCCCATCTTCCAGGTCTTGGGTCAGTGGGTGCATAACCAATTGCCATTAGGTTGGATTGTACTGTCTTTAACCATACTCAATTATTATTTCCACAGTGTAGAAGATTAATACATAAGCTTTATTTAGAAATGCTGGACAAAGGAGTGCTCACATTTGGGGAAAGGGGACAGAGTGTTTACTAGAGGGATACCAAGGTCGATCATCTGAAGTTCAGCTAGTTTGAGGATTATTTAGTAAGGTGTAATTATTTTTGCAGGTAAGCATTGTTTGGGCAAATGGAGAGAAAAGGACTATATGCAAAGGGGGATAAAAAGGAATAATTTGGGGGATAAGGATTTGCCCAATTCACATGGAAAATTCTTAGTATTTCAGTGTTTTGACCCCAAACTGGGTCCTTTTTCCTCTGAATTGTGAAACCAATAACAAGACAGCACAGATGTAGCAGGAAAGGTAGGTTATTTTTAGCCAACAATAGAAGTAGGGAGAGGGGGTCCATATATTAGTTTCTCAATCTATTGAGGGTTTGGAGGTTATAGATAGACGATTAAGAAAAGATAATAAGGGGAGGAATATTCAGGTATTTTCTGAGATTATATCTGGTGGAAATCTCTGGTAGAGATTATCCAGGAATTCAGGTGCCACTTCTTTTTCCTCTTTTTATGGTTCTTTCCATTCTTTGTCATTGCAGTTGTCTGCTGTCCTGGAGCTGTCATTTAGCATGCAAATAGGATTAGAATGGTTGTTAGGGTGTTTGGTGTCACTCTGGCAACCATTTTAGAGCCAACTGGTAATGTAGCTCAGTGGTATAGTGCTTGCTGGCATAAGTGCCATCCCACCTGCACTGAAAAGGGGAAAAAGGAACATTAGGGCGGGGCAGAAACTAAGCTATTTCTGGGTTTGGGGTAAGACTAGATTCAGGTTCCATTCTTGGTTATTTCATCATATACCATGGAAGAGTTTACATAATCATTCTATGTCGTCGGAGCTAAAGCATACCTTAGCCAGTGTTTACCAAGTGGATGGGGAGAAGCTGTCAGAATATTCCTGGAGAGCTTGACAAAGGGCCCTCTACCATCTCAGTCCACCCTTGGCCATATGGTTGGACTGAGCCCTCCAGATCACCATCAACCTCACTCCCAATGATCTAGTTGTTTTCCAACTTTCTGGACTGTTGATACAGTTGTAGACCAGCAACTTGAGGAATAGTGACTGTGAACTCACAGATTAATGGGGGACATAAAAATGAAAGTAGTTCTATTTCTCTTCCAGATGGTCTTCATCAGATTCCTAAATTGCATTTACTTGATAAAATATTTTATATAGCATACTAGCGTGTCTCTTGTACTTCCAAAACTAATATTAAGAATGAAAATATGTTGACATTTATTCTAATTTGGTTTTTATATCCCATGCAGGCTTCAGTGTTATTTGAGGAAATGCTAGCAGTCTGAAATGTTTTTTTTCTCAAATTTTCTTTAGACACAAAAGCGAACCTCTGGGGTTGTGGGCATAACTCAGTGACAGAGCACTCACCCACCATGTGGGACGCCTTAGTTTGATGCCTAGCACCTTAAAAACAAATTTTAAAAGCCCTCTATTTTTTTGTAGGGGAGGGGCAGAGGGATTGGCACAAAATTCAAGAGTTCTGAGTATCATCTCAAGAAAGCAGTTTTTGATGCCATGGTATATAGTTAAGTGTTTGTGTGTTTTGGTATCATTTGTCATTTGGTCTTCCCAGTCAAGCATCACTTTATTTTATGGTATGGGGGATTGAACCCACTGAGGCACCTAACCACTGAGCCACATCCCCTGCCCTTTTTTATTTTTATTTTTTAATTTTGAGACAGGGTCTCGCTGAGTTACCAAAGTTAGCCTAGAACTTGTGATCCTCCTGTCTTCTGAGTCACAGGAGTGTGTGCTAGTGCACCCAACTGAGGCACTTTGGTTTCTGTTTGCTTTCCAGAGGACTTTTATAAGTAGTCTAGGAAGAAGTATTATTAATTTATGTCTTTGACATCAAAAATTAGTGTTGATTTGGGCCTAGGGAGAAAAATTCTCTCCTTGCGTGCTTTTCATCCTGGTTTGATTGCTTGGTTGGATGAAATGTCAAACTTGATAGATTATTGGAGTGTTATTTTGGTAGTTAAACAATAATGAAGCTGTTTGAACATTTGCAGGGAACACTGCTTCCTGTGTCTGGACTTTGCACTAGAGAAAGTTTCAATTGTCCAGAAGCAATGCTGGTTAGAAAATGCAGCTTCTGTGGCTCCCAACACAGCTGTCTAAACCCATGACTATACTGGGGCCTTTGGACAAGCATTGCATAATGCTTTTGGAAACAATTTATGTTTTGGATCACAAAAATTTCTATGGTTGTTCCCTAAATAAATTAGGAAACTAGAAAGAGGAGAAAGGTATTGCATGTGTCTAGGTTATTTAAGTCAAGTGTTTTTTTGTTTGTTTGTTTGTTTGTTTGTTTAAGCATCTCTAGAACAAACCTTCTTCAACCTAAGGAGAGCTGTTTGTGAGACTTGTCCCCTTGGGCCTTTCTTTCCTGGTTAATGACTAGTTAGTAGAAGAGTGTGGGGGTTCTCTCTGCCACATCCCGCATGGATGAGAAAAGAGTTAACTGCTGGAGATGATGGTGGCTGTCATTCTATTACCCAAAAACTTATCTACTCAATAAACACACAAGAGCCAATACTTTTTTAAATGAGAGGGGGCATGAGAGGTCTGGCTGTACCAGCTCTGGCCTCTTATAAGAACAACTTGCCCAACTCTCTTTTATTTATAATATACAGGTAAAGGGGTCCAGGACTGAGAGGAGTTTCTTCTGTGATGGACAGGATAGGGTGGAGTTAGGGGAGCCATTCTCTTAAGGGGGAATATTTCCAGGAGAGAGGGAACCACTCCCACACAGCACCACATACTTCCTGGCAGTTCTTCGAAGCCAAGTATCTGGATCCCATGGTTCAACCTAGTCTGATTCTGCTAAATCAGGATGGCTTCCCACAGAAGAGCATGTGGTCAGATGGGTGCCAGCCTATGGAGGGCTTTGGTTACCATAACCTTGATCAGGAGAGAGGGGTGGGGTACAAGTGAGGGCACAGATGTTTTTGAAAGTCTCTGCCTGCCACAAGAAGTCTTGAATTTTCACTTTGGTGTTGAATGTTATAAAATTGTCTTTAAACAGTTCCCTTTTCCTATTGAAATCATATGTTGGCCACAGGACCTTGGGGAGCATTGGGCATGCTGAGCAAGATTTAAGTTATTCATTCCACTGTGTAAAATGGTGCTTTTTTTTCTGAATGAAATTGTATGGATTCTTTAGTAGGAGTTAGGAGAAGGCACAGTATTGTCTAAAAGTAAGAAAATTTTTGTAAGACTCATCAAAAGACTGACATTTCTTTTGCTATGTGATATTTCTCTGTGTATCCTTTCCCTCTTAAAAAGTACCAATACATTGGGCTGGGATTGTAGCTCAGTGGTAGAGAACTTGCCTAGCACGCATAAGGGTTCAAGAATGAACAAAAGCCTGTGTTCAATCTACAGTAACACACACACACACACACACACACACACACGTAGTATTAACACTTGTGCTTTCCGTGGACCAGGGTTTTTTACAATACTAATCCATTTAATTCTCCCAACAATCTTGTGATTGTTAATGTAGGTACTGTTATTTGTAGTCCACAGAAGTGAAAATGCTGCACAGAGAAGTTAAAGAGCAGACCTAAGGCTGCATAGCATTGAAACCCCAAAGTCCGCCTATTAAAGGTTAAGCTCTCAATTCTGAGGCTACAGCTGCCTCCTGCTCCATCATCTCATCTCATAGGATTACTTTTTGGAGGAGGTCTTTATGAATAAGTTCTTTTTCATATAGTGTAGGTTTAAAGCTATGCTTTTATATGGGCCTCCTTATGTGGAATGGGATTTAAAAATATTACTAATACCAGGTTCTTATACTAGTTCAGTTAGTACTGAAGAATTGTTTTACAATTTATTCCTAAATCTCAAATTATAAATGTATTTGATACATAAGCCAGCCACATTTAAAATCATATCTGACTATCGAAAGCTTCAGGGTAAAGAATAATTCATTGGTGGTTTTTTTCCATTTTTCAGGGAGGCAGTGTTGTGTCTTCCTGTTTGTCAATAGGTCTTCCTAACAAATCGATGACTACATAAGATCCATAGATGTTAGTGCCCCACAGGGCCTCATGTTGTAAGGGATATTAGTGGAATAAATGGTGCTAGATCATTTTCAGTGGGAAGCCCTGATCAGTATAGAAAGTAGCTATCTGGGCGTACCACAGTTTGTGTAACCATTCACTCTTTGAATGGCATTATGGTTATTGCCACTTTGGAACTATTAGAAATAAAGCCATTGTGAATGGTTTGTGTACAGGTAAATGTTTGGTTACAAGTTTTAATTTCCCTGGGTTAAGCACCAGGAACGTAGTTCCTGGGTCTCATGGGAAGTGCATGTTTTCAGATTTCTCAAGAAATTAGCAAATTCTTTGGGAGTGACTGTACCATTTTATAGTCCACCAGCAATGGATGCGATCTGGTTTCTTTGTATCCTCACTTTTGGTATTATTTTTAATTTTTAGCTGTCTTAATAGGTGATGTATCTGTTTTTAAAAAAAACTTTTTTTAGATGTTGATGGACCTTTTATTTTATTCATTTATGTATGCTTTTGAGAATCGAACCCAGTGTCTCATACATGCTAGGCAAGCATTCTACTACTGAGCCACAACCCCAGCCCTGGTATAGCTGTTTTTGAAGTTCGTCAGATTACTTAATAAACTGACTTGACCAAGAAAGGTAGATTTTGAGTTTTGTTGTTTTCACCCTGTATGTGATTCTACTTTTGCAGTGTGGTAGGGGTCTGTTGACTTGCTTTTTAGCCCTGAGGCTTCCTTGAGAGTAGGGACTGAGTCTCTTCCCAATAGTACCCAGCACAGCACTGCTGGCAGCACAGTGCTGCCAAGTAAACAGTGTGATTCCCTGCTCTGCATGTTTTTTTTTTTTATTTACTTATTGATTCATTGAACACAAATGGAGTACAGCTGTTGTTTCACTGGTTGCACACAAAGTAGAGTCACACCATCTGTGCGTTCATACATGTACACAGGGCAATGATGTCTGTCACACATTCTGTTATTATTTTTACCCCCCACCCCACTCCCACCCCTCCCTTCCCTCTATGCTATCTATCCTTCCTCCATTCTTGCCACCCTTCCCCCCCGCATTATGCATCATCATTCATTTATCAGAGAGACCATTCGGCCTTTGGATCTTTGGGATTGGCTGATCTCACTTAGCATAACAGTCTCCAACATCATCCACTTACCTACAAATGCCATAATTTTATTCTTCTTTATGGCTGAGTAATATTCCATTGTGTATATATACCACAGTTTCTTTATCCATTCATCTACTGAAGGGCATCTAGATTGATTCCATAATCTAGCTATTGTGAATTGAGCAGCTATGAACATTGATGTGGCTGCATCACTGTAGTAATCTGATTTTAAGTCCTTCGGGTATAGGCCAAGGAGTGGGATAGCTGGGTCAAATGGTGGATCCATTCCAAGTTTCCTAAGGAATCTCCACACTGCTTTCCAGAGTGGCTGTACCAACTTGCACTCCCACCAGCAATGTATGAGTGTACCCTTTTCCCCACATCCTCACCAACACCTGTTGTTGCCTGTGTTCTTAATAAAAGACATTCTAATTGGGGTAAGATGAAATCTTAAGGTGGTTTTGATTTGCATCTCTCTTATAACTAGGGATGTTAAACATTTTTTCATAAATCTGTTGATTGCTTGTAGATCTTCCTCTGTACAGTGTCTGTTCATTTCCTTGGCCCATTTATTGATTGGGTTGTTAGTGTTCTTGGTGTAAAGATTGTTGAGTACTTTGTAGATTCTGGAGATTAATGCTCTATCTGAAGTGTGTGTGGCACAGAATTTCTCCCACTCTGAAGGCTCCCTCTTCACATTGCTGATTGTTTCCTTTGCTGAGTAAAAGCTTTTTAGTTTGACTCTATCCCAATCATTGATTTGTGCTTTTATTTCTTGCGCTTTGGGAGTCATGTTAAGGAAATCTGGTCCTAGGCCAACATGATGAAGATTTGGACCTATTTTCTTTTCTATTAGGTGCAGAGTCTCTGGTCCGATTTCTAGGTCCTTGATCCACTTTGAGTTGAGTTTTGTACAGGGTGAGAGATATGGGTTTAGTTGCATTTTGCTGCACATGGATTTCCAGTTTTCCCAGCACCATTTGTTGAAGAGGCTGTCTTTTCTCCATTGCATGTTTTTGCCTCCTTTGTCAAGTATGAGATACCTGTATGCATGTCTTAATTCCTTTCAAATTTGCATCCATGACTATAGAGTCTTGTTCAAATTATTTTGTCAAGTGGTCTTTGGAACTTTATTCCTGACAATATTGATAGCTTAAGCTGCTAATTTAAAAATGCTAAAATAGACCATCTCTCCCTCTAAAGATAGCCCACATTCTCCCTGGAATTCATATTCCTTGCTTTCTCCCAGAGGCATCTCTCTTGAGTGTGCCCCTTTTCTCCCTTGAATTTGTATCTATTTCCTAAATAAACCTCTGTCTGGGTCTTTGGGAAAAAAATTACTAAGCACAAAAATATATACATAGCAAAAGGCAAACGCTCCTCTGTCCCAGAAGTAACTACTATTAAATTATTTCAGATTTTTCATTATATATCTTTTGTATCTCTCTCTGTATTATTATTATTATTATTATTATTTTTTGAACCAGGGATTGAACTCAGGGGCACTCGACCACTGAACCACATCCTCAGCCCTATTTTGTATTTTATTTAGAGACAGGGTCTCACTGAGTTGCTTAGGGCCTCGCTGAGTTGCTGAGGCTGGCTTTGAACTCAAGATCCTCCTGCCTCAGCCTCCCAGGTGCTGGGATTACAGGTGTGCACCACCGCGCCGGCTTCAGGAAACTTTGAAAGCTGAATTACAGAATCTTTATTCTGAGAGGAAGGTTGCTGGTAATAGGACATGAGTCTACTAGTCACTTCATTATAAAGCTGTTAAGAGTTGTTTAGGTGATGGAGTTTGATGACAGGGGCTTTACCCTGCCCTTTCTCTGTATTAACAGCTCAGGAAGAAAACTAAGAAATATTCTTGTGTAGAAAATTACACCCATCAAACAGTTCCAAGATTTCCTTTGCAGGTTCTGAAACAAGCCGTGCAAGATACCAATTGATCACATTGCTAACTTCCTTTCTCTCAATCTTATGCAGGTTCTCAGACTCTGTCTTGACAGCTTTGGATTCCTCCCTTTCCTGCAAGCTTGCTACTTTTTCAATTATTGACATACAGGAACCTAGTATTTCATTGTGCCTGAGGTAGGCAGTTGCTGGACTCTATCTAATATTGGATACCTTTCTTGAGCTATGAAGTATTATACCGTAGTGGATAATAAAGCTCACAATTACATTATAGCACAGATTCTGGTAACTGTACCAGTGGGGACAGACTTGGTTGGCATGCCCTCATGCCACTATGGGGCGGGGGACGGGTTGCAGCAAAGTTCTGTGAAGCAGGTTGAGCAGTACCAGTTTCCATATCTGAATGTGGAAGTGGCTCGTTAAAGATTAAAGGGGCTGCCTGGTCCTTCTGGCCCCAAGATGGAATGATCTCTGCCATGGCGACAGTCTTTGTTTCCCAGGAGAGGCCATTTTATACAGCATGTTTGTGCTTCCAAACGTTACAGTGAGCCTGTGCTGGCTGATGCTGTGGTGATAAGTTGACATTTGGGCACTCTCGAGACATATGAGCTATATAGCATCCATGGTTTGAATTTCTGGCAAAACTGCCTCATCAGGAAGTCAAAAGCCTCAACTTTCAACCTGTACCTTTGGGGGAGGTTTCTGCCTTTGTTTCATTTGACTGTTCTATTGAGTCAAGTGAACTTTAATTTTCACAGCCATAAAAATTCCATTAAACCCCTTGTATTTCCTCCCAGGTATGAAAATGTCTCTGTGTAACAAGACTGTGGGTGACAGCTGAAATCCTTAACAGTAGTTAGGATAATTGCCTCTGGAGGCCTGAAGAAAATAATGGCCCAACCAACAAAATAACAGTTCAATTGTTTTATTCTTTGTGGCTCTTGTGGGTGAGGGGACTGATGTCTAGGACCTGCTCAGTGTCACTACTGCTTGGTGGTCTTTGGGAAAAAATGATTTTGCTCTCAGTAGTGCTTAGGGAAATTAGCTGTCACCTGTCTCTCAAAACACTCTTTTCTGCAACAGAATCTTGTGGGAGAGAGAGATACTTATTTAAAATTCAGATTCTGGGGTTTCCTTTCACTTCTGTTAATTCAGAGCATCTGAAGGACTGAGATGGTAAGTGATCATTTTCAGTAAGCACCCTTTTTTTGATTCTTAAGTACCCCTAGAGTTGATTTTTTTTTTTTTTTTTTTGAACCAGGGATTGAACTCAGGGATACTCGGCCACTGAGCTACATCCCCAGCCCTATTTTGTATTTTATTTAGAGACAGGGTCTCACTGAGTTGCTTAGGGCCTCGCTGAGTTGCTGAGGCTGGCTTTGAACTTGCGATCCTCCTGACTCAGCCTCCCAAGTCACTTGGATTACAGGCGTGCGCCACCACGCCCGGCTCATGTTTAAGTTTTTGTGATGTATTAGATGATAGATGTTTGGTTGGCACCTATATTATTTTTCTTAAATAGTAGGTACTCCAGTTTAAAAAAAAAGGTTATATGATTTCTGAACACAAAAGATTAAATTTTGGCAGTGTCTTTAATTAGCAACAAAGTGAGACAGCCACTGATTCCTGGAAATTTGGATTTACTGATAACTTTCTTGATCAGAAAAAGGAAATGGACCTAAGATTAATTTTGTTAAAAAGAAGAAATGCTCAGTATCATTTAAGATGCAGGGGGTGGGTTAGTAGGCAGAAGGTATTGGAGGAAAGAATCTGAAGGGGAAAAGATTAGTCTATAAACAATAAAAACTGTAAAAATTTACTGAATTTTAAATTACAAAGTAATATTTGAGTATATGTTTGTTTAAGAAAAATTCAAGCTGGGCGAGGTGGCGCACGCCTGTAATCCCAGGGACTCGGGAGACTGAGTCAGGAGGATCGCGAGTTCAAAGCCAGCCTCAGCAACTTAGCCAGGCCCTAAGCAACTCAGTGAGACGCTGTCTCTAAATAAAATGCAAAATAGGGCTGGGGATGTGGCTCAGTGGCTGAGTGCCCCTCAGTTCAATCCCCTGTTCCAAAAAAAAAAAAAGAAAAAAGAAAAATTCAAATACCAGGAAAGCTAAACATGGCTCCTTGATACTTGCCTCCATTGCAGTTCCGTCTCTGATTGTTTTATCCTCTGTTCTTTTTGCATATTTGTTAATTTTCTGTGGATTTGAAAGATTACAGAACCTTGAGAAATAAATACTTTTATCTTTTATGACACCTGCTTATAATGTTAGGCTCTATTGTAGGAAAAAAATAACCCCAAATGTGGTCTGTAAACGATGTTACATATTTCTGTTCAAGTAAAACAGTGGGTGTGGGTATATACAAATTTTATATATATGGTGTGTGCGTGTGTGGGTGTATGTGTGCACTCCACCTATTTATAATTAAATAAGGCCTAGGGATGTAGCAACTCAGTGGTGGAGTGCTTGCCTAGCTTGCATGAGGCCCTGGTTTGATCCCGGACCAAACCCTATTAATAACTTTGGATGATAAATTACTATCTTATTACTTTTAAGATAATGTACTGAAAGAACTTAATCATGTAACCACAGTTATTTTTCTTATTCTCACATAACCTCATATTCTCATATAACCTCATTAAATTTCAAATGTCAGAAGCCATTAGTTCAAATTTAGCATCTTTTATAAGCTCCAGATGTGTAATTTTCAACCTTTCTGGTCTAAAAGGAACTTGGATGGAGTATGGCTGTATTTGGGGAAACTAACACTTTTGGAATCCCAGAGAGGGAAATGATTAGCTTCAGTGGCTCTCCTCACCTGCTGAATGGTGTTTGTCTTATCGGTTATGGAGTTCTGTTGCTTCTGGTCCTTGGTTGCTCTCCTTCTAATCCACATTACTTCTTGGGCACTGAACCATCTGGATATTCTCTCCTTTATTTAAAGTTTACTAATGTTGAATGGGCCAGAAGTTTTTCTCAATCCCATGTTTTTTTTCCCCAAAGGAGGTTCTGTATTTGTATCCTAAGAGATGTTTCATATTAGAATGTTTGTGACTTATCATTAACTACAGAAATATTTTTTAAAGTGTGGTCCATGAGATAATTGTTGTCAGCTGCTATAAAGATGCTTTTATCAATTGAAAAGGACTAATTAACACACTGCAGACAAAGTTGCTTTTAGACAGTCATTTTCTGAATAGGAAACACTGAAGCTGAGGAAAAAAGGGAACATTTTATAATACCTTATAAAAGCCCAGAGTGGTTATCCTACTTAAATGTAGTTAAGGAAAATTCTGTGAGTTGGATAAAAGACTTTTTTTTTTTAAAAAAACTTACCCCTTAAAAAGGAATGAAATTAAGTAGCATAGTTTTTTAAAACCCAAACTCTGCTTGTACATTTTAATTAACCTAACATTTATTGAATGACAAGTTGGCTTGGCAGCTACATCCAGAGTTCATGTCCTGTGAGACCTACCTTGAAAAACAGAGGAGGTTAGGTATAGCAGCCTTGAATGCCCTGGAAGAAATAGTTGATGGACATGGGGTCAGAAGGTTATGATATGAACTCTACTTTTTCTCCTTTCAAATTAAAACAGCAAAAACTTGATGTTTTGTTTTCTTTGTATAACGTCATTGCCAATTCCAACCTATCAGGGCATATTCAATAATAATGAATAGCTGTTGATGAGTCAGTCAGTCATTCTAGGATTGATTTTTTAGTAAGTAGGCTAATAAATGAGCATTGACGTACATTTAGGGATTTTTATTTTAAGAGCAAGTTGGTAAAGTGATTTTCACAGCCTCATGTATTATGCATCCAGTAGGTATGATGGTAGATGATTTCATTTTAGCAGAGAATGTGGCAGCTGATTAAAAAAAAGAAAAGAAAGAATCTTGCTGTGGTTCTGACTTAATGAGGGAAGTCAAGTTGTCTAAGGACATAGAGATGCCAGAGCAGGCCTAGATGGAAAAAAAGAATAGTGAGACTGGTTAGAGCTGACAAAAATTCACCCTGATGACTTGACCGGCTAGGATGAGATGACTGGACCATTTCCCCGAATCCACTGACCCAGGTGGTTCAATTCATAAATGCAGTGACTTCTTTACCACCTTCCTGGAGACATCTTTAGAATTGTGAAACTCCTACCTGCGGCAGTCTTGCTGTGCCCAGTCCAAGAGTGTGCTCAGATGAAATTTCAGAAATGGCCACTGAGGCTTTTCTAGTAAAGACTCCAGGGGCTGCTGAATTACCAGCAGTAGGGGAATGAGGTTTGCCTGCCCTCACTCATCAACCCTTGATTTAAAACAATCAGTGGGGTGCCTTTTCTTTTCTAGGTTGCAGTTGATTGCAGTTGGCTCAGGCTGAGTTGTTGGGGAAATAGGAGTTTTGCCTAGCATGAGTCAGCACTGCCCTGGTTAAACTGCCTGCTCTGTTGCAATCTTGCTTACCAAAGATACGTCCCCAGGAGGCACCATTCACTCTGCCTGAAAGCTGCTGCTGTTGGTTCCTGAAATGATCTCATCTGAACATGGCTCCAGCAGCCTCGGTGGCAGGAATTGGAGGCAGCTTGCTTTCTGCTGTGGCAATGTTTTGAAACAGGCAAAATCAGGTAATCCCAGACAGTTTTCTTGGTTTCTTTAAGCTAGACTAAGCTGGGGGAAGAAACTGGGAAAGTCCTTAGTCTTCAGAAGTAAGTCAGTGCTTTGTCAATTTGGGTAAGTTAAATGAAGTCATCTCTTCCACCTCTTTGAAGGGGTCCTTGAGAGGAAACATTTTCTTTCATTTGGGATCTGGATGTGGCTTTAGACCTAATTAGACCATTGATCAAATAAACCTCTGAGAAACCACATGTTAGGTTTTATAGTTTCATCCATCTTTTGCTCTTATTTTTAAATTTTTTTCTGATCTTTTTGTGTCTTATAAGAAACAGTTTGGTTAGACTGAACTATTGTGAACAGAAGAGAGGTACACATTTGAATACCTTCTAGTAAGTGAATACTGAATTATAGGGAACACTGTTACCAGTGAGTTTGTGTCCATCTTTCTTTCTGAGGGATAGTGAAGAGCCTCCCCTCATCCCTGATTCTGTTCATGCTCCTGCCCTTCTCCCTCCTGTTTTTAACTTTTAAACTTTTTAACTCTTTAGCTGGAGTCAAATTCTCATGTCTTTGAGTCACCCCCCTCAAAGTTATGCTTCTCCTTACAGTTATTCCAAGTGACCTGTGTTCTCTCTCACCTTTGCACCAGTGAGCCTTCTCTGAAGTATCTTTCCCCAACTAATCTGACTAGCTGGTTCCAGCCTAAGAGTCACTTGTTCCACAAAGCTGCTGCTTATTTACTAGGTCTGGTTGAGTACCCAGGAGAATTTGTTATTTACTCCAGTCACAGCGTAGGGATGCTGGGAATGAGGGTTTGTTTTAGTATTAATGGTACTCTGCACATAGTAGGTTCTCAGTAAGCATAGAGAGTAAGGATATAGTAGCTTCCATTCTACTTTCTCAGTTTTTGTCATTTTTACTTTTACCATTAGCACCCTCCTGCTGCTTTTCTGCAGATCACCAGTAAACTAATTATCAAACTATTTCCCTGTTTCAACCTCCATCTTAATTTCTGTGTAGCATTTAACACTGTTGAACTATTTTATCCAACAGTTCTTTTCATTTTTATTCTCTTGAGTTTCCAGCCTCTTGATAATCCAGTGACTGTTGAGATGCTCCAAGACTTTGCCCTTCCCCCTTCCCTCCAAGGATCTAAAAGATACCTATGACTTCAGCTACCCTTAGTATATTTTACTAGCCCAGCAATCCCTCCCATCCCTCTGGATCCTTATTGCCAACTGGACAATCTCCACAAGCTTTGTCCAACCTGACAAGTCTATCAGAGTGGTCAAAAGGCATCTAAAGGGACTGGGGTTGTGACTCAGTTGTAGAGCGCTTGCCTAGCATGTGTGAGGCATTGGGTTCGATCCTCACCACCAGAAAGAAAGAAAGAAAGGAAGGAAGGAAGGAAGGAAGGAAGGAAGGAAGGAAGGAAGGAGTGAAAGAGTGTTGTATCCATGTATAACTAAAATTTTTTTTAAAACATCTTAAATTCAGCATGCACATACCTAAACTCATTATCTCAGCTGCTGTTTCATATGCTGTGTGTGTATTGCTGTAGGCTTGAACTCTTAATTATATTCACCAAGTCTTCCTGTTCATTTCTTTTATGTCCACATCTAATATGCTAAACCCGTGATTGCTAAACCCTGTTGTGATACTGGTTTGATGTGTGGCTTTTCTTCATTTCCACGATCATTTCTTTAGTTTACCTGGTCAAAAAACTGGACATTTTGTTTAAATAGCTCAGTGGCCTAAATTTTTTGTGAGCAGTTTTAGTCAGGCCCTCTACTCTTCAAAGATCACAGAGACTACCATTCTCCAAGATCTTATAGATCAAAGACTTAACATTTTACTTATTTTCCCTCCAGGAATTTGATATTTGCAGCTCTTATCAAATGTACTTTGGCTACTCCACCTTAAATCTTTCTCTACTTCTGTCTTCTCCATATTGTTGCCCAAGTTATCTTCCTAAAGGCCAAATCTAATCTTTATTCTTGTCTTTTCAGGGTGCCGTTGGTTCTCAGTTTTCTGCGGAGCCTGATTTTTAAAGTTCATTAAATTTGACCCTGTCCTGCCAGTTACTATTACCCATCTTGTCTCCTTTCCCCTTAGCCAGTGTGCTCCTCTCTCCTTCGCTAACTTCTCATTATCCCATTCCTAGATGTAGTATGTCTCTTCAGCACTCTGTGCCTTTTCCTAATGGCCCCCCTTTCTCTTACTGATGAAGTACTTACCCCTAGAAGTCTTAGTTAATATATGAAGTTTTCTCTGACCTCTCAAGTATAATTATTCTGCCTTATTTGACTCCAACAGCACTGTCTCTCTTTTGCTTTAGACTGTTGAGTTCCTTGACTGAATTTGGTTCTGGGTGTGGAACCTGGCACCATCAGAAACAGTGCCTGAAGTGGGTTGCCAAAGTCAAACGACTATTCTAAATGTCTTTATGAGTCTTTGAAATGCTGAAAAATTCATACACTCTAGTTAGATGGATGGTTTTGGTTCCTACTAGTGATTTGAACCCATGGCTGCCTATTTTGTATGTGTTTTAGTCAGCTTTTTCATTGCTGCAACTGAAAGATCTTACCAGAGCAATTGTAGGGGAGGAAAAGTTTATTTAGGGGTTCATGGTTTCAGAGGTCTCAATCCATAGACAGCAGACTCCATTCCTCAGGATTGGAGGTCATGCAGAACATAATGGCAGAAGAGTGTGGCAGAGGGAAGCACCTTAACTGATGATCAGGAAGTAGAGAGAGATACTCCACAGAACAGAAACAAAATATATACCCCAGACCTACACCCCCAGTGCCCAACCTCCTTTAGCCCCACCCCACCTGCCTTCAGTACCACTCAGCTAATCCTATCAGGTGATTAATTCACAGATTCGGTTAAGGCTCCTAACTCAATCATTTCTTCTCTGAACATTCTTTTTTTTCCTTTGGTACTGGGGATTGAACTCAGGAGCACTCAACCACTGAGTCACATCCCTCGTACTATTTTGTATTTTATTTAGAGATGGGGTCTCACTGAGTTGCTTAGCACCTCACTGTTGCTGAGGCTGGCTTTGAACTTGCAATCCTACCTCAGCCTCCTGAGCCACTGGGATTACAGGTGTGAACCACTGCTGTGGGTCTCTCTGACCATCCTTTCATTGTCTCACACGTGAACTTTTGAGGGCATCTCACTTCCAAACTAACAGTATGTGTTACCTGAAACCCTTAAGTAACAACTTTAAGTTAGTTTGAAGATTTAGGGGATTTGCTGAAATTTTATCCCACAATATTACCTAACATTTTTATAGTGCTTTACAAAATTATTTCTATATATTACATTGGGTAGGTTTTATCATACCTATTTTACCAGTTACTAATTCTGATTTAGAAGCATATGTTGAGGTAAGACTCAGAAAGAAAGTGTGTTCTTGCACTGCATTATGTAACTGGTTGGTCTCTTTGTAATTAAATGCACCCTGTCTGGTTCTACATAAATGGGGCCTTTGCTGAAAAGGCAAGTGCTACAGATCTTTCCTTTTACAAGCCCACCTTATTATCAAGGTAGATGGAGGAGGTACCGGAGTTTGACCTATGGAGAGGCCCAGTTGTGATTAGAGACCTTGATTGAAATGAATGATGTGTCTATTCCAACCTCTTAGCCTCTCCAGCCTCTCCAGCCTCTCTCTCCCTCCCCCTCCTCCTCTTTTTATTTATTTATTTATTTTTAATTTACAGTACTGAGAATTGGACCTGGGGCCTCAAGCATGCTAGGCAAGTGGTCTATCACTGAATTATACCCCATCCCATTGGGCTTCAGTTGTACTTCAAATATTGGGAATAAATAAAACTGACTGCTGTTCTGCAATGTCACACAGGTTGATGAGGGAAGGGAGTAGGAATGAAAAGGAATATCTTAAGGGTTAGGAGCAGTAAAGGGCTCATAGCAATTCTAGTGAGTGATTAGTTTGTAGAGCACTTCATAACTTTTGGGGTGCTGCTGTATTTGGGACTGTATGAAACGAGATTATAAAAAGATGAGCCATCAGGGCTAAGAACTAATCTGTTAGAAACATGACATTCAATTTTGGTCCTTTTATGCTTGAGAGGATAATCAAAGATGATTAAAAGGTTGGGAAATAGACCCTGTCAGTGTAAGTTTATAAAAGAGGGAAAGATTTTAGCCTAGAGAGGGAGAAGCTAAAGGATAGCTTGATTATCATTTTCAAGCATGAGAATAGTTACCAGGGGGATTTTGATTAATTATTCTTCATGAACTTCAAAGATGTAAGAAGAAATGGTCTTAAATTGAAGGAGGAGTAATTTTGATGAATATAAGGAAGATGTTTTTGATCATCAAAGTTAGGAAACATTTGAATGACTGCTTCAGAGAGTTTTGAATTTCTGACTGTTACTGTTATCTAGTAATAAATTACCCAAAAGTGTGCGCATGCGTGTGCACATGATATACTAGGGATTGAACGCAGGGCCTTGCACATGCTAGGAAAGTGTCCTACCACTGAGCTACATCCCCAGCCCCCAAAATTTTTGTTGGTGTAAAATGATAACTGTTTTGTTATTCATGATTCTGTGGATTACTAGTTCGGGAAGGAATGACACTTTGTTTTTCTCCAAGTGATTTTGATTGGACTGGAGGATTCAGTCCATGGCTTCACTCACGTGTTTGGCGCCTTGATGCTAGCTTGTGGCTGGGACCTCTTGGTTTTCAATGAAGTCTGTCTTTCATGGCCTCCCATTGTTTATTATTCTAGATCAGGCTTCTCATACATAGTGGCTTGGCCATAATGAAAGCTGCAGTGTTTCTTCCTAGTCCTGGGAGCCATATGTTATTACTTTTGAACCATTCTTTGGTCAAAGCCAGTCACAAGTATTGCCCAGATTCAAGAGGTGGGGCCATGGAATTCACCTCTGGAAGGGTAGAGTGTTTAAGTCATCCCACAAAAGGACTTGGTTGTCCTTTTGGGACAAATTGTGGTTGGGATTATTGCTGTCAATTTTAGAAACCATTTACCAAATTGGCCATAGAGATTTTTCATGAGAGAATAATCAATATTTGTCTTTTGAATGGGTAGTTGCGCATATGATGTGCAAATTTGGCTGCATATGAGAGTCATCTGGGAGCTTTTTACAAGCTTAGATTCCTAGGTACCATACATGTGACTCAGCATCTCCTGGGGCTATTGGCTCATGAGAGGCACTCTCTCTCCTTTTCTCAGGTAACTATTAGTGAAATGAGTATGGGGGTGGGTTACAGGTTCAGATAGATATGTTACATAAGGCAAAATGGTAGGTGCCTTCAATAGGCCTGCTGGTCTCCTGCTTTTAGGACTTGGCTGATCCTTTTGTTTGGTATGCTCTTCCCTCCAGGTTGCCTAGTAGAAGTTACATCTCACTCAGCACATCATCAGTGTTTCTTTTTGGTTCCAGTGATTGAACCCAGGGGCGCTTAACCACTGAACCATATCCCCGGCCCTTTTTACTTTTTATTTTGAGACATGGTCTAAGTTGCTTAGGGCCTTGCTAAATTGCTGAGGCTGGTCTCAAACTTGCAATCCTCCTACCTTAGCCTCCTGAGTTGCTGGGCTTACAGGTGTGCACCACCTTGCCTGGCAGAGCAGTGTTTCTTGATGCCTCACTTTTTTCTCATGGTTCCTAGTGCTTTTCCTTCATGGCCTTTTTCGTCTGTAATTAAATATTTGTGTGATGGATTGATGTATAATTGACAAATATAATATATCTGCTTTGCCTTCCTGTATCTAATAGTTTCTGCCTCTTAAAAGGCACTCAGCAGTTGTTGAAGGAATAAGTAGTTGATTGAATGCATGAATGAATTGATATTTGAATTTAGTTTCAAAGAGTGATTAGAGTTTGGGACAGAGCAAATGAATGATGAATTAATTCATTGTTTTGAAGTAGAAAATGGGGATCATATTGCTCATATAGTTTCAGAAGATTGGAGGAACTGGTTTGGAAAAAGTTGAAGTGTCTGGTTTTGAGTGCACTTAGTGTGCTAAAGTTAAAGCATGAAATATCTAGCAGGCATTTAGAAATGAGGTCCTAAAACTGAAAGGAGAGACTGATGCCAGATATTTAGATTTTGGAGTTACCTGACTGAATACTAAGGAATCCATTCTTCCAGCAAATACAGTGATCCCCCACTATGTACCAGATAATTACGTGATTAGGGAAGAAGAACTGAAGGCTGGCTAACTTAAGTAGCCCTCCTTCTGAAAAGAGCTAGGAGAATGTCCCCAGAGGGGAATTAACAAGTGTGAGGCCTTAGGGTAATAAATACCTTTTTATTTATTTATTTATTTATTTATTTATTTATTTATTTATTTTGAGGCATAATAAGGATATGACAGAAGGCTGGATGAGGTAAAAAATGGCGAAGGCGGCATGAAGTAAGTGGTGAGGCAGGGGCACCCACATCACGTGAAGCCTTTGTGGACTATATAGGAAGCCTAGCACTTACTCAAAAGTATGATAAACTTTTGAAACCATAGAAGACTTTGAAACAGGAAAGTAACAAGCAGAGGTTTATTTTTTAAAATAAAAGGTTATCATGGCTACTCTCCTGATGATAGAGAGTAGCAAAGGAGGAACCAATGAGGAAATGTTTGCTTTCCTTCTTAAAAGATGGAAGCAGATAGGTTAGGGTATGGCAGTGGACATAGACCAGGATAGATGATGGATATATTTAAAGACTAAAACCAGTAAAACTAGAGAAGGAAAGGAAGAGTAGGGAGACAGAACAGTGGGGCATACTTAAAGAGCAAAAAGGAGGAACCGGGAAAGGAGGACAGAAAGGTTGGTCCTTGAAGTTAAAGGATAGTCCAGCTACTGCACTTTCAGTGGAAGACAGTAAGAGGTTCAAGGAAGAAAGGTAGGTCATCAGGAGGTCATGAAATTTGAGGACTTAGGAAAAGCTATGCATTTAACCATCCATTCATTGGTGACCTAGAGAAGGGTTTTCTGTAGTGAAGCAGAATTAATAAATAAGTGTATGATGAGGAAGTGAAGGCAGAGTGGCAGCTACTTTCTTAGAGATTGGGAATTGAAGGAAAAGGGAGACAACAGAGCTTACTTTGCATAAACTTGTATGGAGGGGCTTGAGCATGAAGGTAATTTTTAAAAACCAGCAGGCCAATATTTACTAAGCTCCTCTATGCTTGTCACTGTGCTAGATGCTGTACCCAGCCTATTTATTTTTGTTTTTAAAAAGTTTGCAAGCCCGGTGCAGTGGCACACGCCTGTAATCCCAGCATTTGGGAGGCTGAGGCAGAAGGATTGCGAGTTCAAACCCAGCCTCAGCAACTTAGTGAGGCCCTAAGCAACTCAGTGAGACCTTGTCTCTAAATAAAATACAAAATAGGGCAGGGGATGTGACTCAGTGGTGGAGTGCCCCTGGGTTCAATCCCCAGTACCAAAAAAAAAAAAAAAAAAGTTTGCAAAATAGTGTAGAATTTCCAAACTCTAGGGATATGTAAGGCTTTCTTTTGGGGTAGAAAAAGGAAATATTAGAATTCAGTTTTTCTACAGCTTTACCTTACCCTTTGAAATTCCTTTTTAGTTTCATGGTTTAGATAGAACATAGTATATTTGTATAGGAGTACATGTCCAATTTACAAATATAGTACACTGGAGATGTTCTGTTTTGTTTTGCTGCTGATCAAAAATGGCAGACTTGCTGGGTGCGGTGGCGCATAACCTGTAATTCCAGTGGCTCGGGAGGCTGAGGTAGGAGGATTGAGAGTTCAAAGATAGCCCCAGCAATTTAGTGAGGTCCTAAGCCACTCAGTGAGACCTTGTCTCTAATAAAATACAAAAAAAGGGACTGAAGATGTAGCTCAGAGGTTAAGTGTCCCTGGGATCAATTCCTGGTAATAAAAAAAAGAAGAAGGATTTTTACTGAGGGATTTTTTTACATATAGGGAGAAAAGAAGAGGCAGAGACTAGAATAATGGAAAATGAACTAGACTTGTAGTCTGTCTACACACCTCCCTTCCCACTTTACAGATAAGAAACAGGACTGGAAATTTTTAATTTACCTGAGGTCACACAGCTAGTTAAATGATACTACTAGAATTTGACTCCAGGTCTATTATACTCAAAAAATTTACCACCTTACTCTTGTCTCTCTTCATTTGCTTAATGCTTTCTTATATTTTTCCATTTAATTCTCAGTGATTCTGTAAGAAACATTAAAATACTCATTTTGCAATTGAGGAATCTGAGGTACAGACAAAAATGACTAGTACTCGGTGGAGCCAGATGGACTTCTGATTTGTTCACTTTTCACCGTACGGTAGTGCTTCTCAAAGCAGATGGAGTCAGGTTGAGTTGTTCTGGTAAAGTAAGTGAGGGGGTGTCTAGTTATATGACACAGAAGAATGGAAGAGAATATAGTGGTTGGAGGTTACTTAGAGCAGAAAAGTGCATTAGTTCCCATTTGGGGGCACTTAACTCTGTTATGCGTTTGCATGCATGGAAAGACTGAGTTCTGACTCTAGGCCTCATACTCCTAAACTCTGCATAGCACTGCTCTTTGTAAAGTTCTATGGAGACATCAACCAGAGATGAATAAAAGGTTTTCAGAGCCAGCGATGGCTTGGCCCCAGTCATATAATTTTGTTGTGAACCTTCTGACTTTTCTGTAATATGCAGGAGTACAGGAGGAGGGAAGAGTTCAGTAAATCTGAAAGAGTTCAGTGCAGAATTGGTGAATAGCAGTGGATTGTGTTGTTAAATGAAAGTTGTGTTTGAAATTCATTCTCGTAATAAATATTTATTGTATTTTGGTTTGATGCAAGGTATATTGGAATATGGAGGGGAAGGAATGCAAAAATGGATAAGGTAAAATCTTTGACCTCTAGAAGGTTAGAGAGGGAGATAAGTGCTGCACCATAGTGCATGATTGAAGGGTATGGGAGAGGTGGAGGGTGGAGAAATAAAGAAAAGCATATAAATTGACTTGTTGATTGGGAGTGGCATTAGGTAAGGCTGGCCAGAGGGATGCCAAACTAGGTTCTCAGAAGGACTCCTCAGTTTTGGTCAGTATGTTCTAGGTTTGTTTTTGGGTTACAAAATGTATTTTGTTGGGTGTCTGGGAATGATGAGTCTTGCAGACAGGAATGTATTTGGGGTTGAGTGATTAAGCTCAGAACAGAATGCCAATTTATTATTTTAGAGTGAAGATTTCCTTTCCTGTTAACAGGATTCTAGGGTTTGCTAGGATATTGCTCTTCGAATCAAGAGATCTGGGAAATAAAATTTAATAACATAAAGCTTGCTTGGTGAGCATGGAGTAATAAAATAGGATGGTTTGTGGGGGAGTTACAAAAAAGCTCAGATTATTGATGGCTTCCTGTATGCTGGGTATTGTATTAAATACTTTGTGTACAGTAGGGCATTTCATTTCACCAGTGACCCTCCTGCAAAGTAGGCACAATCATCCTTAATTTACAAGTGAGGAAACTAAGCTTCTGTTCAAACTGGTAAGAGGCTGAACCAAGATTTGAACCAAGTTCCTAAGAACCCATACCTAGCTGTTACTATATGCTTTTTTGCTATTTCCATTTAAGCTTCATGAAATAACCTTATTGCACTCCAGAGATAATGATGTGCCACCTAGCTCCAGTATTTCTCTGCCTCGGGCAGTTCCAGAGTCCAAAGGTGCCGTACTGGTTGTTCTAGACTTTTCCCAGGTTTTTTTTTTTGGTACCTGCTATTGAACTAAAGAGCAAAGGAGCACTCAACCACTGAGCCACATCCGGAGCCCTATTTTGTATTTTATTTAGAGGCAGGGTGTCACTGAGTTGCTTATCGCCTCCTGGTTGCAGAGGCTGGCTTTGAACTCTTGCTTCTCCTATTCAGCCTCCTAAACCACTGGGATTACAGGAGTGCGCCACTGCTCCCAGTAATTTTTTTCCAAATTTTTTTGTTGACTACTCTTTGAAGTGGTGACTTTCTTTGTTTAAATATATTAATACTGTCATTCAAGCCTTTTTGTTCTTTTATTTTGAAAGTCTGTCTCTGGGGAGACTTTACATATCTGCACACATTGATTTTGTGTTTATTATCTTAATTTATAGGTCAAGTGTTTTTGTTTTTATTTTAAACAATTATTATTATTATTTTTTAAATACTGTGGATTGACCACAGGGGCTACCATTGAGCTACATCCCCAACCTTTATTTTTTATTTTGAGACACAACTGGCCTGTAACTTGTGATCCTCCTGCCTCCAGGTGTGAGCCACTGTGCCCAACCTATGGGTCAAGTTTTTTTAGTTTCCTCTATCATGTCAGCTTCCCCCTCTGCTCTTCCTTTTCCATTGGGTTAAAATTCAGATTCTTAGGCTGGTTCTGAATTCTCTTTGGCTCCATTCCAGCTTTCTGATTTGGCCATGGCTCTTTGGATTGCTTGCAATTATTATTAATACCATCCCTCCCTTCGTGTTTGCCTAGGTCTCAGATCAAATCCAGTTACTCATTGTACTTCTGTGTCCTTGATTTCCTCCTTGGGTGCCTTTGTTTCTGTTTTGCTTTCTTCTTACAATTCATTCTTGGTACGAAGCCTCCTTTGTCTGATCCATCACTGGGTGTAATCACGTCCTCTGAGTCTCCTGGCAGAGGATTCTCTTTATGCTGCCTTTATAGCACAGTACACTATTGCTGAGTATTTCAGTGATTTATGTACATGCCTTTATCTCTCCTACTGGAGCATAATCTCATTGAGTAAGATCTGTGTGGTTGACCTTTGAATTTCCCCTGATGTATCTTGTTCAGTTCTCTGCACATAGTAGGCTTTCAGTATTTGTCAGATGAAATGAAGGGTGGGTGAACACAATTTCAGATTTAAGTTTCTGCTCATTGATTTAGATTTTTCATCTTTTTTTCCTCTTTCCCTTTTCCTTCTTTTCTGTTAAACTTGCCATGTTTTCCCATGCATTGACTCACTGCACTTATCTTTCCTCCTTTTTTTCCCCCAGATTTTGCCTCATTCTTTCCCCATTAACAGTCACTGTGTGGGTGTGCCACATGTTGCTGGCCCGATCTCCTCTGTTCTTTTGTACCTCTCTTCTCTCCATGAATCATATGACTAGTGTGGGAATTGAATGGCGATTACAGTAAGACCTTAATAAAAAGACCATGTATGAAGCACAGCCCTTACAGTCTGGTAGTATAATGCTTTCAAGTGGAAAATTTTCTGATCCTCTCTTCCAAGGGAAAGGGGGATAACAATTCTTGGGTAGTAGATCAAGGCATTTAATATTCACACTGTGGGATATCAGAGGCATCTTATTTATTTATTTTTGGTACTGGGGATTGAACTCAGGGGCACTTGACCACTTAGCCACATCCCCAGTCCTATTTTGTATTTTATTTAGAGACAAGGTCTCACTGAGTTTCTTAGTGCCTCACTTTTGCTGAGGCTGGCTTTGACCTTGCAATCCTCCTGCCTCAGCCTCCCAAGCCACTGGGATTATAGGCATGTGCCACTGGGCCTGGCTCAGAGGCATCTTATTGTAATAGAGAAATAATTCAGAAAGCTACAGTAGCTTCTGCTGTTAATATTGAATCCTGGAATTTTTCCACAGCTGGAAAAAGCATTAGAGATTAGTGTAGTTCAACCCCCTTCTTCCAGAGGAAATAGTCCCTATGACTTGTCCATAAAACAGACCCTGTGACTTGTCCATAAAAGCTGTGATCTTTGTTGCTGAGTGTTTATTCCTAATACCAAATGTAGCTGGGAAACCACCAGCTCTTTGAGAGCAGTGGAAGTTAGACTTAAAGTGGAGAGTCTTCAGCCTTAAAGCTGCTGAGGGCCACTGCAATATCAAGAGTAGACTGTTAGGTGGTAGCTAGTGGATTTGGGGCAGTGCACCTGTCAGGAGGAACCTTTGAAGTGTCTCAGTTGCTCCCTTCTGGGATCTGCTCAGTGATGATCGACTGATAGAAATCTATTCCTTCTACATTTGGAAAGAGGTCAATATGTAATTATAAAAGCATCTCCAACTTCTCCTGCTCATTTTTCCAGTCCTTGTATTCCAAATTTTGTTTCAGACTTCATTTCCTTATTTCAGCACTATTTGTATTTGTTTGTCCCCCCCACCCCACTGCGCCCCCTTGGGTGGTACGGTACTGGGAATTGAACCAGGGGGGTTGCTTTACCACTGACCTATGTCCACAACCCTTTGACTTTTTGATTTTGAGATAGGCTTGCTAGATTGTTTAGGCTGGCCTTGAACTTCTCTTACCTCAGCCTCCTGAGTAGCTGGGATTAAAGGTGGGCTTGTGTTTTTCTTGTTTATTATAGAACAGATGTCGGTATGAAATATGGGAAATTCAGAAAGTGTCTTAGAGGCTTGTGCTTATTTTTGATGCTTGTTAGGCGAATCTTTTACCTAACTTATAGAGTAATGGATTTTATTATCAATGAGACACCATCCAGTGAGTCATTTGTCAGCACATATGAATAAGTTACCTGTTTGTCAAAAATCTAACATTGTTGGCCTAAAGCAACAGTGTAAAGATATCAGACAGCCCCAAACAGAAAGTCCAGTGCAAACCAGGATGTGCTTTTCTTTACTGTAACTTGTGTGCCTGTGTTTTGAAATTTGCTGTGGTTAAAAATCAAGACTGCTAATATTAGTGCTTCCCTGAATAAGTCTCTGTTTCTGGTCTGCAAAGAGGCTAACATACCTAGTCCTTTAAGGCCTTTGCCTGTATGCATGTGCACATCTTAATTCTTCCTGGGCATAGTTGTTTTTCCCAACACCATGTTGCACCCACATGGTTTATGAAATGAAGCACAGAATTGACTGCTGATCTGTAACTTTTGGTAGGTGTAGGATTCAATCTGTGCTTAGCTATTTATTCTTTTAATAACAATAGGAAATTTTAGCCTGTAATTCACTAGCCTTTTATATAATAGTTTCCTTTTGTTAGGTTCCAGAATTTCTAGCACAACTTTTTGAGCGTTTTCTGACCTTGGCAGTTTACAAATTACTTTACAAATTGTAGGGTTGGGGGTTGTGAAGGTTTTTTTAATCTTTGAAAATTTCCTTGAATACTGGAGGCTGAATATAATGCTAGCTGCTCAATTGCTTCACCCTTTGGCAAGTCTCTGGAGAAGTGATTAAATTAGTAACTTGTTTAGGGTCACTCAGCTGGTAAACAATCTCAGCCACTTCTGTTTTCCAAGTGCTCCCCTCTCTCCATTTCTCATTGCATTCTGTGAAACCTGCTTTATTTCCTTCATTAGGAGACTGGGTTGGCTAAGGGATAACCATCTGCAGGGAGTCACCTTGGGATCTTGGTGGATTATTGCATGAGTTATTTCTGAACTGGTCCATTTCTGCTGGTCTCTAACCACACGTGCTGCAGGTAGAGGTCTTGATAGTGTTTTTTGTTCATTTCATATCCCAGCTGTGTCACAAAGAAGACTGCCTATACTTCTCCTTAGTAATTGCAGGAGCAAATGGATAAAGAAAAATGGGTGAAAAAAGCTGCATCTCAGCAGAGATCCTCTGGGGACTTTGCAAGTGAATATAGCAAGAAACTTCTGTATGTTCGCATAGGTGTTTTCTCCTTGAATCTATGGAGAGGTGGTAAATATGCAATATTTTGCACTTTGTTGTGGGACAAAGGTGAAGAGTAAAACCTGAAAACCAGATTAAGCATAGGTTTTCTTTGCATGGGGAGAATACAATGAGAATACAAAGGTTTGGTTTGTCTTTGGTGGCACTCTGTGAATTTGAAATACCCATTTATTTCTGCTTCTTGGGATAGATATTGGGCATATTAAATCCCAGCAGGAACAGAAAATTTTCAGGAAGTTAGCATTATTTTTCAGAATGAGATCAAATATCGAACCAAGCTAAAGGTCCTTGGGAGGAAGAGGTGCTTCATCTGACTTCATCCTCCATTTATCACAGAATCCCATTTGATTTCTGCAGTGAGAGCAGTTATGGTGCACCAGGTGGGGGCCAAGGATGTACATGTCCATTCTTTGGATGTGTCTGGGAAGAAGGGTTGAGGAGCTAAGGGTAAACGTTCTGAATTGGGTAGACTGCTTAGGAGATAGATGACAAACTGAAACTCATTAGCAATGGGGTAGATTTGGGAAGAAATTCTACAAGGAGGATAAACTACTTCTCACTACTTCTGAGAGATGTTCTTTAAGGGAATATAAATGTGTGTGTGTAATTTCAAGCTAGTGGAAAAGGCCTGGGGTCTTTTAGTTCTTGGATGGTGGAGAACCAGATTGAATCTGATTAAAGATATTGATGTGTTTAAAGAAAAAGAGTGCAGATAAAGCAGATAAGTTTTAAGAACCTTAAAAAGTACTTTCTTTAAATTATTTATAATCAACTTATATTGAATACTCATTAAGTCTTAGACTGTGGGGTAAATAGTTGACATGCAATATTTTAATCATTTTGGTTATAATTGAAAGGTTCTAAGGTTTTGAGGAAATTTAAGTTTTATTGAGGTTTAATAAATAGCAGGATCTACAGTCCTATTTATTCCACATTACAATGTGTTTGGACATGTTAACTTTTGTGGCTTTGGAAAGGCAAATTGCCTAACTTTGATCCTGGATAATCCTGGTCCTGAAGTGTTGCCTTTTCCCAGGGTATGGGAGCACCAAATCCTCTACTGTAGTCTCTAGCAGTGGTTACCCATTAGTCACTGTGATATTATCTTGTGAAAGAAGCTTCTTCAGGTGGAAGGTTCTGACAGGCATATCTGATGAATCCTTTTTCCTCCACAGGACTACTAGGGGGATCAGAGTCTCTTTTCTCAATGAGTTTTGTCATCCATTTTGATGGAACTAGAATTCTAATAGAAGAAGGTAATTAAACTGCAGGTTTGTTTATTCTGTTTTCAGCACTGGTAGGAGATTTTACTTGAACTGCTTTCTTTCCTGATTGACTCGCCCTTTGGGGCAGCATGCCTGGGCTGAAATAAATGTGTAGGTTTCTCTGCTGCAGTGTTCAATCTGTCATCTTTCCTGAATGCCACACTAAGAAGCAGCCATTTAATTGGTCAGACCCTGGGGGTGATATTTTGGCACAGCTCCATTGGTTAGAATTACTTTTCCCTGAATTTCATAGCAGATGCTGAGCTCCCTCTACAGATATTTGTCATGGACTAGTTGAAACCAGGGAGTTTCCAAGAACATTTATAACTTGTGATTATTATGTATGTTTTTCAGTTGTTTACAGCAGTTCCCACATCAGGAAAAGAGCTCACTTACAGAAAGTACTGTCTCATTCCTTTCTCCCTTTTTTAAAATGTTATTTTAACACTTCATGCTCCAAGGCCTTCTGGTATTGTATTTCTTATATCCTTTGGTTGCTTCTGCCTCTGTCTGGGTGGGGCTTTGTGAGTCAGGAACAATTAGATAGATGAAACTCCACCCTGAGCTGGTATATTTGGTAGAGTTGCTTTCTATGATATCTAGCATTTCTTTTCTCTCTTGTTTTTGTGTTCATTTGTATTCTTTGTGATTCCCATCACAGTGTCATGACAAAATGATTGGGAAGGCATTGGAACTGGCTGTGCCTTTTGATGCCAGAAAGGGATGGAAGAAGTGATGGCCAGAGCTGGGCGCGGTGGCGCATGCCTGTAATCCCAGCACTTGGGAGGCTGAGGCAGGAGAATCGCGAGTTCAAAGCCAGCCTCAGCAACTTAGCAAGGCCCTAAGCAACTCAGTGAGACCCTGTTTCTAAATAAAATACAAAATAGGGCTGGGGATGTGGCTCAGTGGTCAAGTGCCCCTGAGTTCAATCCCCAGTACTCAAAAAAAAAAAAAAAAAAAAAGAAGTGATGGCCAGTTCCTCTTCTAGGCTCTTCCTTTCTGGTTTTCTGCTGTGGTAATAACTAGAACATTTTTCTGTAACTTTTTAGGCCAACCTGTTACCATTCTTTTGTTGTTTTCCAGGAATCTTAGTAGAGGTTTTCAGAATTTTGGTCAGCATGCCTGAAGTGGGCATGTTATATACTCTTAGGTCTTTACTTAAAGGTGTTGCTATGGTTGTATGTATTTTAAACCCTTAGTTTTCTGATCATTTTAGAATCATAACTGTGGAATTTTCAAGTATGAATTTCTGCCCCTCTGCCCCCTCCCTTCACCCTTGCTGTTACCTTTAGTTAGTTCAGTGGATACATGGTTATTACACTAGCTGGTATTAAGACAGAATAAGATTCGATTCTTGTTTTCTATTTCACCTTTCACAATTTAATTCTAGGAGAAAAATATTTCAAAAAGAATATATAGATCATTAGCCATGGTTAGATGTAGTGCTGCTAGAATGCTCATCCCTCTGAATGTAATCACCATGAGAGATGTAGCACCTTGCTAGTTGTTGGTCCTCCAGGATCTGCAGCAGTGTTGGAGAGCATAGTGCTGAGCCCATACTCCAGAGAGTGAATTAGAGTTACAGGGAGGTGTGTGGGATGCTATGAGAGCACAGATGAGTCAGAGAAGATCTCTCTGAGGAAGAAATAATGTTTAAGAGAGGTAGCTAGAGTACAGGATGAGTGTACTTGAGGGAGATTCCTAAGGCTAAAATAAGCCTGACATGTGAGCTGTTGAAAGAGTGGGGTAGCTCAAGGTAAGACAAGGAGACTAAAGGCCTGAGGATTTACTTTTTCTGTGATAGTAGTTACTCTACGTGAAGTTGAGATAATTTAAAAGACCCCTTCTTGGGCTAGGAGTCTGATTAGCTAAGTGGTAGAGCACTTACCCTTGACTAGCATGCACAAGGCACTGGGTTTGAACCCCAGCAAAAACAAAAAGCAAACAGTAAAAACCTACATAACTAGAACAAAGATGGGCAAGAATGAAACTGAGATGCATCTTAGCTATGAAGCCCTTGTCTTTAGAAAGTTGGGGGTCTATATCACTATTATCCTGAAGTTGTAGAAAGAGGAAATGCAGATGGCCTACTGGATATATAAATGAAAACTCTAGCTTCCTAAGAGTGATTTTTCTGTTTATTTTTTTGTAGTACTGGGGATTGAACCCGTGGACATTCTACCACTGAACTCCACCCCCAGTTTTTGTTTTTCATTTTGAAACAGGATCTCACTAAGTTGCTGAGGCTGGCCTTGGACTTGTGATCCTCCTGCCTTAGCTTCACAAATCAGTGGGATTACAGGTGTTTAGTACACTTTACAAAGTACTCAAGTGTGGAATTCATGGCTTGGTGAGTAGGTACCCCTTTTTGGTGTCTTTAGAGGGGGTAGGAACTAGTATTAAATTCTTGTTCCCTGTAAGCCATGTTAGGTGATTTTCATTATCTTCTCTCACAGCAAAGTCCTTGAATTATTATTGCTAATTGTGGGCAGTATGGAAAACACAAGTAGCTTACTCTTCCTGTATGACCCCCAAATAGTCAAAGAATTTATACTCGCCATCTGCCATTCTCTAGCTTTGAGACTCCATTTTAGCAGACCTCTAGGGGCCCTATGTCTGTGTTCACAAAACAAGCGTTTCAATTCTGATTTTTGTAGGATTTTTTTTTTTTTTTTTTTTTTTTTTTTTGGTGCTGGGGATTGAACCCAGGACCTTGTGCCTGCAAGGTTTGTAGGATTATTATGTTAGATGATACATGCAGATGTAACTCATTTGGCATGTTAGGTGTTTTTGGAGTGTTTTCACTTTGTTCTTCCAAAATAAAATTTTCTAGGATCATCTGGAAGCGGGGTTAGGGAATCTTAAATCTGAATAACTCTCTGATTTTCCCTTTGCTTCTTGAAATGACAGCCCAGGAGATTATCTCACTCTTAAAGATTAAGTACTTTATATTAAAATATAATTTGAGGAGTGGATAAGAGGAGCCCCTAGGCCTAGTGTCTTTCAAGTCACTGACATCTGTGTGTGCAGGCTCTGGAAGCTGGTTTGGAGAGAGGTAGACATTAATTCTCATTAACCCTGGGCTTTATTAGAATGCCTGCCGTTGCCTCCATTTCCATCATTGTCATCTCTCTTTAATGGAAGATTGAAAAGCCCAGTCAAAGGTATGATGCTCTGTGTATTCAGCACCTCCTCTGTGTCTAGCCTGCCTGGTATAGGGAAGTTTATTCTTGTTAGTCTGAAGCTCAGAGATCAACTTATTCAAGTGCACTCACCCAGCATGAGAGCTAGAATTTAAGGTAAAGTCTGACTGGTTCTAAAACATATTTGGGAACAACTTTTCACCTACAAACTGTTTTGTCTTCTAAAGATTTATCCCTCAAATAAAAGTCTTCTCTAGGAAATATGCATTATCTATTACATCCAAAGGACTGCCTTGCAGAATGGAAGATGTCTGTTAGGATTTAAAGCCCTTGGAAATGTTTTCCTCTGCTGAGTTCCAGCTTTGTGAAACATGCCTTGTTTATGTCTGGCCCAGGTACCACTTCAGCAGGGCTGTTTATTTTAACTGAGCCTTGGTTTCCAGAGTTCCACCATCCACTTGCCTCCTCTGTGACTTAGGGTTCTGAATTCTTTATTCCTAAATAAATATTTCAGAAGGAATCTCAGTATCAGAGAGAACATGTTACATTGTCCCACATCCAACCAATGAGACCAGTTGGTAATATGGTTTACTTTGCAGGTTGTTTACTTATGAGTGCAACAATAGTTATCCTGCTTACTATATTGTCACCAGCATTTCAGATCCTCCCAAGTTAAGGTGGTCACTGCAGACAGGTTTGCTGGAAAATTCTATCTGCAACTCTTAGATTCTGTTTTAAAGTTAACAGTGTCAAGGGAGTTCAAGTTTCTTGCCCGAGCAACTTATTTTTAAAGGCAAACAGCCTTCCAAGTTGAGAGATGATTTTAAATTTTAGGTGAGTTCTTAAGAAACAGGTGATTGTATATCTTAGGAGATGTCATCAGTTTTTATTTATTTATTTATTTATTTATTTATTTATTTATTTATTTATTTAGGTGGTGGTGGTGGTGGTACTTGGGATTGGTATAGGTCCACTCTACCACTGAGCTACACCCCAAGCCCTTAGTTTTATTTTGAGATAGGGCCTTGCTAAGTTGCTCACACTGACCTCAAATTTGTGATCCTTCTAACTCAGCATTGGGAATCACTGGGATTGTAGGTGTGTGCCATCATGCCCAGTATGTCATTACCTTTGTTAGGGCCCTTCCCACCCTGCAGTGCCTTGGGTGGTAGGAAACAAGCTTTGGGTGACCAGAGAGAGACTGTGGGCTTTCCATTTGAGTCACTTTTAAATATATGGGTGGTTGCCATTTTAGAATTGTAACTTATGTTTTTAAATAATTTTTAAATGTGCTATTTATCAAATGTTTACTATGTTTTATGTACTTTATGTTCTCATTCTTACAGTTAACTCCTACATAGATACAGAGGTGAGGTGAGTGTGTGTGTGTATATACATGTATCTGTATACATCATATGCGCATACACATAAACATACATTGGTATATAGGTGAGAAAATAGATTCAAGAGGTTAGCTGTCTAAGGTTGGCTGCCCTTCATTTTTTTTTCCATTGAGGATTTTTCTTTCTTATAGTCACTTTATACTATATTGAGAAAATGCTTTTGATCCTAACGAAAGATAGCGTACTTGAATGTTCTCTGACCTCAGTCTGTTCATTCCACAAATTATTTGGGTGTTTACAGTAAAGTGGCACTGGGCTGGTTGCTACAGGTTAGAAAAAACAAAAAAAAGAAGATGATAAAAACAAGGTTCTTGCCCTTGGAGGTAGACTGTAAACCAGAAATATAATTACAGATTATGATAGTTCTGAAGGAAGGCAGCAGGCAGTGAGCAAGTGTGTGAGACTGGGGAGGACTTTCTGGGAGATATGGTGCTTGAGTTGAGTTCAGAGGATGGGAAGGAGCAGTAGAGGCAGGACAAAAATACAGAGACCCACAGCTTGAATAGCTGAAGCTCTATGACAAAAGGAGCACAGCATGAATTGGAGAAGGGACAGAGTCTTAACCATGTGAAGAGTGGGGCTTTTCATTCTTAAATGCTACTGGACTCTATTAAAGAGCTGCAAGTATCTGTTGCAGGGAGGAAAGGGGAGGGGATGATGCCTCATGGAAGAAACTGGAGAGCAACAGGAATTGAATCTAGTTGAGAGGACTGTTGTTTCTTCCTCAACACCACTCTAGACTCTGGGAATGCAGTAGGACCCAAAATCCCTGCCCTCTGGGAGTTTCTAGTCTAGTGAGGGAGGGCAGATAGCAAGCAAGCAGATAATGCTAGCTAGTACCAAGTGTTTGCAATACATGAGATAGAAAGTGACATTGAAACTGAGGGTTGGATGACAAGAAGGATCCAAGCTTGTAGAGTTCTGGGGAGAACAGTCCAGACAAAGGATAAACAGCAAACCCAAAGGGTCTAAGGAGTGAAATCAGTAATAGATGAATGATGAGTTAGCCCACTGTCATGGTGGGGAGATGAAGAGAGGAATCCAAATCTTGAGCTTTAGGAAGATATCGAAAGCCACCTGAGGTGGAATGGACACTCAGGAAGTCTAGATGCTCCCAACATTTGAGAACAGAGTGGGAAGACCTCAGTTGATGGTATTAATTTACACTTCTGTCAGCAATGTTTGAGTTCTAGCTGCTCTACGTCCTTACCAGTGCTTTCTAGAATCTCTTCATTTTAGCCATTTTTATGGGTGGGTGGTGGTAACACACTCTGGTTGTAATTTGTATTTATCTTATGACAAGGAAGAGTTTTAAAAACCTGGAAGATCCTGAAGCATGCCTATATGCTGATAGGAAAGTTTTAGCAGAGAGAGGCAGAGAGAGAGAAAGAGAGCCATATCTCAGGGGAATGGATGGTAGGGTAGACAGATGACTTTTTTTTTTTTTTTTTTGGTACTGGGTGATCGAAGCCAGTGGCACTTAAATCACTGAACCACATCCCCAGACTTTTTGTTTTTTATTTTGAGACAGGGTCTCACTAAGTTACCTAGGGCCTTGCTAAGTTGCTGAAACTGGCTTTGAACTTGTGATCCTCCTGCCTCAGCCTCCTGAGCTGCTGGGATTACAGGTATGTACCACCATGCCCAGTTGACCTTTTTTTTTTAATTGAAGTACTTCCCTTGTAGCCTGTTTAGTATAGGCTTCAGTATCTATACAACCTAAGTTCAGACCTTAACTTGACTACCTTCTGGCTGTGACAGTTAACCTTGGCTTTACCTAAAATAAGAATTAATCTACCTTGTCAGAATCACATGAGAACACTAGGTAAAGTACCTAGCTCAGTGCCTGGCAGATAAGCAGCATTCTTCTAGTAGAGAATGATGGCTTTCTCCTTCTCAAAATATGTAATTACTTATCAGTTATTTCAGGAAGGCTTAGCTAAGCCATATTGATAGGCCCTTCGCAGCATTTCTGTTCAAAGCCTTTGTAATTGTACTTTAATTGCTTTTTAAGGATAATATACAAGATGAAGCTAAGCCCATTCTGAATTAATGATCTGTAAGGTGGGATACTTTCCTTTATACATTTGCAGCATAGATGCTTTTAACCATTCCAAAAATATGTTGTGACAATAGGTGTGCCATCCTCAATAAACTGGTGATGATTCTGTAAGGCTTGCTATTCAGCCATTTCTGATTTTCCTTGTCAAAGAATATTTATTTTGAGGGTTGGGGGCATTTTAGTTAGATATTTTTCAAGGATTTTGGTATAATTTTACACAGTGTGCACTGTAAGTCTTTAGTTCCAGCATGTAACTTTTGTTGCAGAACTACCTTTGTGCACAGGGTTGTTAATTAAAATCAGAACAAAATGTATGAAAACCTTAGGGTTATTATTGTCTTACTTATTGGTGGTTAAGAAGGTGGTTTGGAATTACATTGCAAACCAGCATGACCCTTCTATGCGCTTTTCTCCTTCTTAGGAAACTCAGTGACAGCCACTGAGCCACTGATCCACTTTAAATTATTGGCCATGGGCAGGTGAAAAAGTGGAGAGATATTTTAAAATACTTAGGAATCTGGGACTTAACAGGAAGAAATCACATTCTTGCCTCTAACAATGACTATACTCAACCTGCCTGCAATAGGTCATTTATCTTGTTATTAACTATAATTTTCCCACTTAGCAGGGCTAAGTCTTCCCAGAAATACCAGCATACCTATCAAACCATCAAAACCTCAAGTTGCCTCTATACACCGGGTTCTTCCACAGGGAATAGTAAATTTTTCTTGTTCATTCCCCACCTTGGCCCTACAACTCCTACTTTTCTCCCATTAGGTAGAGTGGAAAAGGAGAATTTGAATTTTCAGACAAGTGCAGCAGGAGAGCAGTAAGACTGTTTTTTTTTGGTTGTTGTTTGTTCGTTTGTTTTTTGTGGTGCTGGGGATTGAACCGCGGGCCTTGTGCATGTGAGGCAAGCACTCTACCAACTGAGCTATATCCCCAGCTCCAGACTGTTCTTGAGTATTAAATCACCAAGTTCATCTTTTCAAAAGAGGGGGAAGAGAACTTACGAAGGAATTTTCAAGCCCTCAGTGAAGACATGATATTGATTTTCTTTTAAGATCAGGAAAAGGTCTGCAGATCAGAGTAAAGTTTTTCAAAGTGCAACACTTACCACACCTTCCTGTTGGCTCTGCTTCAGTCCTATAGCTGTATCAGATGCTGTGTGCTTATCTATCTATTTAGTGCTGAGGGATGAAAAGAATAGTCTCAAGAAGAAAGTGTTCAGCTTGCATGGCATTGTCTACATTACAACCTCTTGTCCCCTGAAATTATCCTGAATGCAGTTGTCTTTTAGGCTTAGAACTTACCAATTTGGCAGGAGAGTACTTTTATATGATCATATTAGCACGTGTTTCTTTTTTGATATTCAGATATCTGTCAAAAAGAGTAAAAACCTTGTCTATGACTTTGGTGAACCTGTTCTATTCGACTGAGCAGGTCTGAGGTATTTTGAGCACTGAGACTCCTGACATCAACCTCCTCCTTCCTGTAGTCACCCCCTTTCCCACATGTACATAACCCACCTGAACATGGGACCTTTGGGATCAATTTCATGTCTTCTCACAGTGCCTAGGAGCCAGATACCTGGGCAGGCCAATGTCTTTTTTCTTCTTTTTCTTTTTTGATGCCCTATAGTTGTACATAATGGTGGGATTCTGATGGCTTTCTTTCAGTGTTCAAAGGAGGCCCTTTGAGATTAGAGGGTATGAAAACAATGTGGAAGAAAATAGACTCTCTTGACTCCCAGCTAAGGAGGAGCTTTCCTAAATCTTCTATCAGGATGATCTAGTGAGGTTACAGTGTCCTTCTGAACCCCAAGACCCTTTGAATAAGATCTTGTCCATTTGCATTTTTTATTTTTGTGGTGCTAGGGATTGAACCCAGGGCACTCTACCAACTGAGCTATATCTCCAGCCCTCCAATTGCTTTTTGTACCCCTGACATCTAACTTGTAGTTGGTGTTTCCCAAGTGCTTGCTACAGCAATGGATTTCAATAACAATAAAACATTCCTTTTTTTTCCCCTACTGTTTGTGTCTTACCAAGTGGGTCTACTCATTTTGTGGCAGAGCTCTTACCTCTTAAGAAAATTATAATGTGTAGATTCCTTATGTATAAGAAATGTTTTTCCTTTCTTCTTCTTTTTCTTTCTTTTTTTTTTCTTTTCTTTTTTTTTTTTTTTTTTGTGTGTGTGTGTGTGTGTGTGTGGATCAAATCCAGGGCCTTGTGCTTGCTCAGAGTGTTCTACCACTGAACCACACCCAAAAAAGTTTATTTATTTCTTGTGGCTAAATGTATTCCCTCTTTCCTTTTTATTTCGTTCTTTCCCCTTTATGTGCTAATGCTCTGAATTTCTCTTTGGTTTCATCTCCCTTTACCTTTCTACTCTGTTCTGGTGAAAGAGGTGACCCTTCTCTTGCCCAGGAGTAGTCTACCCTTAGTCTAATCACCTAATTGCTTTTCTTTCTTCTTCTGGTCCTTTATCCCCTCACTGATTGCAGTATCTTAGTCTTTGTGGGTTTCCTCTTCTGTCTATGAATATGTCTACCTTTATCTTGTTAATCCTCAGTCCTCTTTAGTTACTGCCTTCTCTCATGATCAAGTTTCTTTTCTTTTTTGGGGAGGGGGTACTGGGGATTGAACTCAGCATGATCAAGTTTCTTGAAAGAATAATTCATTTTTAGAATCTTTTGAATCTCACTTCTCATTTGCTTTCCAGTCTGTGGTTATCAGTTGGCTTCTTTTCACTACTGGGGACTGAATGCAGGGGTGCTCTATCATTGAGCTGCATCCCCAGTCCATTTAATTTTTATTTGAGACAAGGTTTTGCTAAGTTTCCCAGGCTGACCTCTAGCTTGTGATCCCCTGCTTCAGCCTCCCAAGTGTCTGGGATTATAGGTGTGTGCCACTGTACCTGGCTTCAGCTTCTTTCTTTCTAAACTGCTCAGGCAAAGAACATACTCACACTCTCCTTGGGCATCTGTTGGGCATTTTGCATTCCTGTGTTTTGTTTTTTGGATCATTTGATTGTTTCTTTATGAAACTTAAGACTCTTCCAGTTCTCCCCCTCCCCTAGCATTCATTCTTCTCCTCTTGTTTTGTGGTTGCCTTTCATCTTATTGCCCTTCTCAAGGCCCTCTTCTCTTCTGACCCAGACCATCTAGTCATCTCCTGCCCCTCTGTGACTTTACATGCTTCCAATATAGGCCAGATGAGTATTCATGGGCCTGTGTGTACAGCAGCATGCCCTACTGGTTTACAACTCAGCTCATCATCTTAGCCCCTACCCTTGCTGTCCTCCACACATGACAGATACCTCCTCCTGAGAGCCTTATCCCAATGAGTAAATCTAGTTTTCTTGTTCTGAATTCAGAGACCCTTGGATTTGTCCTGGACTCCTTTTTCTCTCCTCCTCCTATCTCATTCACTTAATTGACACATCCTACTAATTCTGTCCAAGATCTGTCTCTTTGTGTCAAGTCCATATCCCCATACCTTGCCTATATTACTGCAGCAGTTTCCTGCTCCTAACCTTCTCCCTGATCAGTTCTCCACACGAATGAGTACCACACGTGCACTCTCATGTGCAAATAACATCATAAAACCTAGCTGCCTAAAGACCCCAGCTGTGTTCCATTACATATAATGGAAAGACCAGGTTCCTTACCATGGAATATGAGTTCTTCCCTATTTATTTGTGTACCCTTGTCTACCTCACCCACCCTTACTCCTACCCCTGATCAACCAAGCATTTTGTAGTTTCTATAATGAGATGGTACATGCCTTTTTTTTTTTTTTTTCCTTCATGCAAATTCCTTCTATTACTGACTTCCTGGTAAATTCCTACCTACTCCCACTTGAAGATGTGGCACCTCACTTGAGAAGTCTTTTCTGGTCTTGGCCTCTTCCCCTATAGAGCTGATCATTTCCATCATTGTAGCCCCCCATCCTTATGCCCATACATTGTACAAGCTTCCCTTTAAAAACACTGACCACCCTGAAATTTCAGTTTTTGGTTTTGCATTTTTAGTTCTCTGACCCAGCTATGGACTCCTTGAGCATAGGTTCCAAGCCTTACTTTCCTAGCACTGGGAAAGACAGGTGGTTGGCTTCAGTAAAGGTTACATACATATGTGAATGTGGAGAGCGTTTAGTAGAAGTTTGTGAGTCACCTAGTCTTGTTCCCTGCAAAGGGGACAAAGCCCAGAAAGCCCAGAGGTAGTTGTAGTAAAAACTCAAGGTTTACTTTCTACCTTATCTTCCCAGATAAATTATAGCAACAATTAATGTTTATTCAGCACTTTATATCCTGTGGAATGTCCAGAGGAGAAACATGAAATAAGGAAGAGTATAGCCTGCTAGGGGAGGACAATAGCCCATGAGCAGTAGAGCAGAGTTTGGGACCCAGACCTTCTGATTCCAGAGCCTGAGTTCTTATCATTATACACAGTCTCCGACGTGTCTGTCTACATGTGATTTAAGGAATTACAAAATTTCTTTTTCAGAGGGCTACTGCTCCTCTGTTGTCCTCATTCTCTTGCCAACAAAGAGCTCATTTACAGGCACACACAGTGTGAGGAACTCTGCTTCATTATTCCCTGTGAACTCGTAATTGCAAGGATGGCAGATGAGGTCTCTGTCTTCTGGGAACTTAGAATCTTCAGACAAGTAATACTGAATCTGAGAAATATTTTTGACGTTCAGGAAATTGAGTATGTGGTTAGTGAAGATTTAAATATTGTATGTGACTCATTCATTCAACAGTCCTTGTTGAGCCACCTGTCTGGGGACCATAAGACTATCACATTCCCTTTTCTCACAGGGGTCACAGGCAAATGGTCACACACAGGTGTTAACACATTTAAGTCTACCAAAGAGAATGACTTGTATTGCAGGTGAGTTGAGGCCTAAGGTTAACCTGGAGGACCCAGAGGTTACTTCCTCTGCCTGGCTCCATTCTTTCTTCTACAAATCCACCAAGGGGTGGCCTCTTGGTTCCTTCCAGCTTATCATGTCTTTGAACTCTGAAAGTGTCTTTGTTAAAACTGTGAGTCAGGCAACAGAGCAGAAAGTACCATTCTTTTATGTGAACTAATTATTGAATAATAAGGCTAAATGTTTCATTTATTATCTCCATAAGCAGAGAGTTCAGGCTCAGAATGTCCATGGTGATTGCCTTCCTCTGCTGTGGAAAACAACCATAGATCACAGCAATGCTTGGTATTTTAGTGGACTCTCTTAGTATCTTTATAGGTTATTCTGATACTTGAGAGATTGGATTCTCTTTCTGATCATAAAAGTCATCAATATCCTTGCCCCCTACCAGTATTTGATGTGTAAAGTAGGAATAATAATCTAAAACTTTTTAAATCCACAGAGGCACTGATTCAGCAAGGAAGCAAACATTCATTGAACATCTGCTGTAGGCACAGTGCTGGTAGGGTACAGTACTGACGGGAATGAGAAATAGTCCTTGCCCTCAAGGAATTTATGGCTTAGGGGTAGAAAAAAATTATTTGTGTAAGTAAATATTATAAGTGCTGTCCTTTTAGTTTATCCAGAATTAGGGGTACATGTGTAAGAGTAGTTGGTTTCACAGGCCAGTGGGAGGGGAAATGAAAGGACAACATGGCATATGGAAGAGGACCTGAGGGTTACAAAAATCTGGGTTTTTAGAATCTCAGCTTTCTACTGATTAGCTTTCTCTGTACTAGCTATGTGTATTTGATTCTTTGAGCCTGAGTTGCTTTTTCTGTATTTTTTCATTTCCTTTGTTTTTTGTCCCAGGGATTGAAAACCACTGAGCCACATCCCCAGCCCCCCAGGGTCTTGCTAAGTTGCTGAGCCTGGCTTTAAACTTATGATCCTTCTGCCTCAGCCTCCCAGGCTGTTGAGATTACAGGTATGTGCCACCATGTCCAGTGTTTTTTTCCTCCCAGGCTGTTTTCAGACTCCTGGGCTCAAGTAGTCCTCCCTTAGTCTCCCATGAAGCTAGGACTAGAGGTGTGTGCCACCATGCCCTTGCCTCATCTATATAGTAAGAATTAATAGTAGAACTGAACGTGGTGGTACACACCTGTAATCCCACTTACCTGGGAGGCTGAGGCAGGAGGATCACAAGTTCAAGGCCAACCTCAGCAACTTAGGCTCTGAGCAGCAGTGAGACCTTGTCTCCAAATAAGAACAATAAAAAGTGCTGGGGATAGCTCAGTGGTTAAGCATGCCTGGGTTCAATTCCTGGAACCAAAAAAAGGAAAAAGAAATTCATGGGCCCTGAAAACACATCCTCTCTTCTACTTGGCAGATGTGGCTCCAGCGTCCCTCCTTACCTCCACTTTGGGGTAGAATCCGCAGTATTGGTATGTCTTAATGTGAACCTTTCCTCCCTTCCTCTTCTGTACCAGATTTTATCATGTGGGCAACTTGCTGCAACTGGTTCTGCCTGGATGGACAGCCTGAAGAGGTCCCACCAGCCCCTGGAGCCAGGACACAGGCCTATTCCAACCCTGGGTACAGCTCCTTCCCCTCCCCAACAGGCTTGGAACCAAGCTGTAAGGCCTGTGGAGCCAACTTCGCAAACACAGCCAGGAAGGTGAGTGCTTCCTTCTCAGTCTGCTCTGCCCACAGCCTTAGAACCACAGACAAGCCCATTGACTGTGTTGCGAATGCCTGCCACCTGACCTCTACCTGTGCAGTACTAGGGACCCTGGCCCATCCCTTCTCAAGGATGTTCAAAAATAACTATTCAAGTGAAAGCCAAGCATCTCAGCATAGTTTTGGAACCAGTTGACTTGAATTCAGATAACAGCTTTTTCAATTACTTGCTGTATGACTTAACATCTCTTGAAATTCAGTTTCACCTTCTGTGAAGTGGGGATGACAGTGGTAGCTATTTCCTAGTGTTGTGAGAATAAAATAAGCTATGAAGAAGCCCCCAGCATGATGCTTGGAACATAACAGGTACCAGTGTTGTTTTCTCCATTAGCTGCCATCATACAAGGCCTGACTACAGGTTAACCTGTTTTTTATATCAAAGGCAATGTCAAGGATGTCTCAGCTTCATCCAGACCATAATAGACAGAGGCTGGAGCTTGTTTACTGTAGCAGATTTCTTTTGAAATGCTTGGGAGCTGTACTTCCCAGATCAGTGAGCAGGAAGTGGAATCATTGGCTGGGTGAAGGTGTGAATGTGGGTGTGGGCTGTCTCTTTGCCAGTGCCCAGTGGTAGCACGTTCTTTCTTCTACAGAATGAGAGGTTTGCAGCCCAGAGAGGGTGATAGGATATGAGGTTAAAATGGTAGTAATGGGAAATTGAGAGGAAATATTACTTTCAAACCATCTACTGTGTGTAAGAGTCAGTTTTAAGATTTAGATTTTTAATTTCACTTAGGTTTTTTAGGTGTTTTTAAATTTAGATTGATGGTTTCATTTAATCTTCACAGTAACCATATAGGTTTTAGAGTCTGCCAAGTCTCATTTTATATATGATAAACTAAAGCTTACAGTTCAAAATATTAAAACTGTACATTATGTCAACTTCCTGAAAAATAGCATAAGAGTCAAAAAAACCTCTTTTTATTTAGCCAGTGCTCAAGATCACATGACTCTTAAGTGGCACAGCTGATTCAAACCCAGATTCTGGATTCCAAAGCTCCTTACCAGGAGACATTTGGCATGTCAAGTTGATGATGACAAGTGATAGACCCAGGCTAGAGAGACAGAGACAAAGGGAGGCCATCCCTGCTCACCAGGGAACTTGCAGTTGTGTTGTGGTTTTTTTTTTGTTTTTTTTTTTTTTTTGCTGTGCTGGGGATTGAACCCAGGGCCTTGGGCATGCAAGGCAGGCACTCTACCAACTGAGCTATATCCCCAGCCCGGGAGCTTGCAGTTGGACAGGGAGGTTGGAGCCAACTCGGTGAGACTAGAGAAAAGCCACCATGGCAAAAAGGCTTTGTGGGGGGAGTCAGTTCTCAATTTGGATGGTGAAAGATGGTTATAGGTAAAATATTTTCTTGGTACAAAAGTACAAATTAATTTCGTGCAATTCACAGTGAATTTTGTGGATAGTAAGGATGTTTTCTCCTACAGTAATTTTTCATTTGTAATTTCATGCTTAAGTGGATCAGCATTCTTAAGGACTTGGCATTTAATAGCCAGAGGCTTTTAAAATGTCTTTTCTAGAGTGGTTGAATTGCAATGATTACATGGATCCTAGTGTCTTTTTTTTTTCATTATGGTCAGTATTTTCTGCATGCCTATTGGGTATAAAGTATGGATAACATTTAGGACTTTTTAAGAAAATTTAATTAAGCTGTGCTTTGTGCATTCCCAAGTTTTCAATCTTTGAGAGAAGTGGCAGGCTATAATTTTTCCATAAGCCAAATATCCCCTCAGCATATAATACCTCCCTATAGCTAGCAGTGACCCTGGCAATTTTGGATTGTGTTTTGGCACCCAGCCTCTTTAGTTGTACTGTTTTGAAGAGAAGAGAGAAGTTGCTTGGAAACATGGGGAGTGGTATTCAGATTCAAGGTTGGAAAGAGGAGTGGTTCTTAGGTGTTGGGAAGAGCTGAGATGAGGCAGAAGGGAAAGAGAATAAAAGGTGACTGTTACCTTTTTTATGAGTGTCCACCTTATGCTGAGGTGTATATGAATTATTTCACATAATGTCCCAATGGTCCTTTTACTGGTAAAGTGAAAAACTCGGCCTGAGCAGTGCCAGGGAACACAGGCAAGGAGCCTGTGGAGGATGGCAGGGGACTGGTGAAGACAAGAAACCAAAGTACTCCCCTTGGTATCCCTGAAGGGCAGTACCTGCCTGAGGTGCCACTGCCAACTCTTGATACTGGATGTCCAAGTGTACTCTTGGGCATTTCTGCAGGCATGTTTCTGTCCCTCATTCATCCTTCACGCTACCTTGTTACTTGACTTGTTTGAATCATTTGCTAGAATTTGCTCTTCTGCCCACATTGGTTGACAGCTTTTTTCCTCTCTTTGCTCTCTCTGCCACCATACTCTGGGAGTTCAGCCTCCAGTGCTATCCTCCTCCTTTAGGGTGTTGAGCAGATGTTGGCTTACTTCAGAGTCCCTGGTGGGCACTGGTACACAGAAGCCAAGTTGCTGTCTTTCCATTTTGATCATTTCATTCAACAAGCCACACACATTTGAAGAATAGAGTTCTCTGGATTTGGCTGATTGGGACATGCAGACTTTATAATTATGTCAAGCTAGAGCTTGTTGAACTGCATGACTTAAGTAATATTCCATGTCAGGACCACAGCTTTAGGACATTGAAGCCTCTTCATTTCACTCTCAGCCATTCTAAACATTCCATTTCCCCATGGGAATGTTTTAGATATGAATGAGCCCCCAATACTCCAAAACATTCACTTCCCACTTGTATGACTGCTGGTCCTGGAACCATTATGATGTTAGCACAGCCATATGTCCTTTTCTGCCACTCTTTGCATTCATTGTCTGGTTATAACTGTGTGTCCTTCGCAATACCTTCAAAGTCTTAATAGCCAAAACTGGATGATAAACATGTCCTTTTCCCTTTATAGTAGGAATGATGCTTACACAAAAACTAAGTGCACCTGCCTTAACCATGTAGACTTGCTTCAGCTTCACGGAAGGTTCCTATGACCTTGACTGTGAGATTCTTAAGTCTCTTGGGCATTCTTATGTGGCTTGAACAGCTTTCTATATTTAGAAAAGAGGAAGCAGAAACATGCAGGTTAATGCTTAAGTCATCACAGAATGAAAGTGTTTAACTTCTTTAGAGGATCAGAGAGGGTGCCCAAGAGGACAATCCCAGGGTGCTCGGGAATTTCCTCTCCTGGGAGGGTGACCTGCCCTTGGCTGGAACTGAGCTCAGTCAGGTGTCACTGTGCTGGCACAGCCTGCAGCATGAGCAGCAAGGCTTTGCTTCCTGTGGGTCAAGCAAACTGGCGTGCTATCTGGGTTGTGGGAGGAGCTGCTGCCAGGCAGTGTCAGCTTGTCTCTCAGGTGCTGTCACCAAGACATACTGTGCTTTCACATAGGAGAGTGCCCTAGTGTCTGGGGCCTCTCACTGTGTCTAAATATTTGTCTTGGAAATGACCTTATATACCACCTACCTCCCAGCATTCTGAGTGGCTTTGCTGGATTAGGGGAAGCTGGCACCAGCATGTGGATGGAGTTTTCTGGCTTGGATTTGGAGGTGGAAAGCCAGACCTGTGACTCAGTACCACTGGCTGTCTGGTTGGTACTGAGTGTGGCAGCATGGCAGGGTGGGAGGAGCATGATCATGGGCATTGGGCTCAGACCTCAAGTGTGAACCCTGGCTCTGCCTTTGTTGCCTGACCTTGAACAGAATGCTTAATCTCCCTTCTTGTTGCTTTGTCTGTGAATCAGGAAAGAACTTTGCAGGGTTCTTTGAGAATTAAATGACAAGATAGGTATACCTCCATAAATTTATTTAATTAATACTAATCAATAGTACCAACACCTTCCACCTTAACACATTTACTTTCTTTAGCAATAAAGCAGAAAGAATGACAATTTAGGACTTCAATCCTGGCTCTTATCATTAGCCAGTGTTTCCTAGAAATAATAATTAAAATCACTAGCACTTACTGAGGACTCATTACAGTTGTACTTAAATGTAATAAGTACTGTTTTTACCCCATTTTACAGATGTGGAAACTGAGTGCCAGAGAGACTAAGAGTGCCAGGATGATACCATGAAAAATGGGAGGAGGTTTAATAAAAATGCAGAGTTTTTTTGGTGGTAGTCTTAATAGCATTAGGTACCCTGTCAGTAAAACTAATTAAGAAGCTTTATAAATGCCAAGTGTCCTGTACATGGATACATAGATACATACAGGAGGTCTGCCACCTCGGAGTGGCTTTTCATCTGGGGTCTGCAAAGTAGCTTGTGCCCTTGGATATAGGAGACAGCTTAGTAACAAGTGACTTGAGGGGTTCCTGCCAGGTGTAGCAGCCCTGAAGTGCTCATCCCACTCTGTCTTATTGTCTCAAGCTGACACATTGTCCTCTGCCACTTGCTCTAAGCAGCAGACCTGTTTGGACTGTAAGAAAAATTTCTGCATGACCTGTTCAAGCCAAGAGGGGAATGGGCCCCGCCTTTGCCTTCTCTGCCAACGGTTCCGAGCCACAGCTTTTCAGCGGGAGGAGCTCATGAAGATGAAGGTGAAGGACCTGAGGGACTACCTCAGCCTCCATGACATCTCTACTGAAATGTGCCGGGAGAAAGAAGAACTGGTATTCTTGGTGCTTGGCCAGCAGCCTGTAATCTCTGAGGAGGACAGGACTCATGCCCCAACCTTGTCCCCGGACTTTCCTGAGCAGCAGGCCTTCCTGACCCAGCCTCACACCAGCACAGTACCTCCTACCTCACCCAGCCTCCCTTCTTCACCTGCACAAGCCACCTCTGTTCCTCCTGCTCAGGAAAGCCAGCAGGTATGAGCCCACCTATGGCCCCTGCACATCTGTGCTGGCTCTGGGATGCATTCCCATCTCCCACTTGCCTTGTGTGCATGGGGTATGAGGTGAATTGTCTTGATGACATGAGGCCTTTTTGCCTACTAATGCAGGAAGCGTTGTTTTCTGGACATTAGACTCATGTTTTGGCTTTCTTCCGAGATGATGTGCATGGCACCAAGTTTTGTGGTTTTTGGTTTTAATACGTATTATCCTAGTCAGACATTTTTTAAAAAAATCATTGTCCCACAGATATTATGAGGAAGATCATTAGCTCATTATGAACTCTGCAAATTTAGTTCTATTCATATTTGCCTTCCAATTTATCTTTGTTGGTCTTCCATAGCCAGATTGGGAACTCATTCCTTAGTAACAGCATGAGGACTATAGGAGAAAAGGACTCTGAGGAGGGAGTGGGGAGTTTCCCTGCTGCTCTTCTAGTCACTGTGGAGTGGCAGTGGTTGGCAGGCTGTTATATGATAACCTGTGGTGTCCTCCCCACGGACCTGGAAATGGTAAACTAAGGGTAGCACATTGACTGAACTGTGAGCTGGGCATGAGGAATATAGAAAAGAGTAATCTCTGTCCTTAACCAGCCCCTGAAAGAGGGAGGGTAGACCAGCTCTTGAATTCTAGGGAGGCCAGTGGACTTAATTAATCCTAGTGTCAGGAGCAGTGTTGTCACACAAATCTACCAAAGGCCTTAGTGACCTTGATGTCTATATGGCTTGGGCAGTAGGGAATCACAACCTAGAAGATCTGGTTTCCACATCCTTTTCTTTGACTGGGGGTTGCTGGGTATTGAACCCAGGGTCTTGTGCTTGCTAAGTATGCTCTTTATCACTGAGGTGTCACCCAGTTCCACATCTACTTTTGTTCTTGACTCTTTGGTCACCTTGGGCAAACTTGCACCAATGAAACGGGATCAGCAATCCCAGGCCCCTTTTGGTACTGCCAGGATGAGGAAGGCTTGAGTGGTGTGATACCATGTGTAAAGAGCTTTGAGCTACTCAGAGCTGGTACAGTGCTAGTGCTGTACTTTCTCACATGTGACATGTGGCTGCCTCTTGTTTATGATCACCTCCTTTGCAGGGACTGGACACCCTGATTCAGCTCTTGGCAGGCACTGAGGCATAAAGGCCAATGCAGGCATAAAGTTAACTGCAGTAAAAAAAAATCATTTAACTCTCTGGTTGGCTTGAGCATGTTTTTCTCCCCAGCTGGACTTTAACTCTTTCCAAAGCTCTGGCTCTTGGTCTGCTGGACAGGTTTCACCTCTTGCAGAATATGTTCCTCTTTTTGCTCAGTTTTTGGAGCACTTCCTCTCTGTTTAAGGGAAACAAGGAGAGGAACTGAGGAATTATTTTTTTCTACACAACCTTCAGGTGGATTTTCTTCCTCCCTCCCTCCCTCCCTTCCTTCCTTCCTTTCTTCCTTTCTTCCTTCCTTCCTTCCTTCCTTCGTTCCTTCGGCAGGTACTGGGGATTAAACCCAGGGGTGCTTAGTCACTGAGCCACATCTCCAACTCTTTTTATTTATTTATTTATTTTTATTTATTTTTTTTATTTACTTATTGATTCATTGAACACAAATGGAGTACAGTTGTTGTTTCTCTGGTTGTACACAAAGTAGAGTCACACTGTGCATTCATACATGTACACAGGGCAATGGTGTCTGTCACACATTCTGTTATTATTCTTACCTCTTTTTTATTTTTTGAGACAGGGTCTTGCTAAGTTGCTTAGGTCCTCACTAAGTTGCTGACTGGCTTTGAACTTGTGATCTTCCTGCCTCAGTGTCCTGAGTGGCTGGGATTACAGGCGTGCACCACTGAGCTCAGCTTCAGGTGGATTTTTATTTATTTTTTTTTAAATGTTTTTAAAGTACTGGGGATTGAACTCGGGGCACTCAACCGCTGAGCCAAATCCCCAGCCCTTTTTTTGTATTTTATTTAGAGACAGGGTCTTGCTGAGTTGCTTAGCAGTCGGTTTTTAAATGAACAAGATTTATAAGATTTTATAAAGTTGCTTAGCAGTCGGTTTTTAAATGAACAAGATTTATAAGATTTTTGTCATTAATCAGAAATTTCCAGATGGCACCCACAGGTCACACTGCATACTGGATGTTATTGGGTACTTTTCCAGAGGAACTTAGTGTCAACTCTCTTCCCCTGTCCTGATGAGATCTACATTCTGCATTTAACAAGCAGGACAAACAGGCCTGGCCAAGTTAGGCAACCTGTGCAAGGCTATCTGTTGAGTCTACAAGTGAGCTCTGCCCAGAATGCAAATCTTCTCATATTATTTGCTCCAGCAGGGTTCTGTCCTTCATGTTTAGTGCCCTAGTGACAGTTGCTAGGGAAGGAAATGTCTGCAATAAACAGTTGTAGATTTTGATTTAGCCAGTGGGCAAACCGGCAAGACAAGGAGCATGTTTTGTGACATGAGGTCTAGTTTCTCTCTCTAGGAAACAAAAGATATAGAAAAGCTGTCCACTGAGAAAAAGGCTAGACTCTGAAAGACTCAAGAGTACAGTGGGCACCCTGTCTAGAAAGCTAAGAAAACTGGAGATGAAACTATTGTTTGGGATCCATCCCTGTACATATGTATGTTCTTGTCATCACCTGGCATATTGTCTTTGTTTTCATTTTTTCGTTTCCATTTTTTAGTTTGCCTCTTTTGATGAGTGACTAGGCCACTGGGTGACTTTGGTTTTCCAGGTCATCCCTTTGCTGGCACTCTGATGGTCTTTTTTGAAAGGCTCTAAGCTCACATCAAACTCTTTGCCTGGTAGGAGCAGGGAGTGAAGAGGATCTAGGCAGGGATTTGTGGTATAAATGGTGATGGAATAGAAAGCTCAGAGCTCTGACTACTCTTTGGCAAAGCCCCCTAAAGAAGCACCCAGAAGGCTCCTTTTGGGAAGCTAGAATTCTGAGCCTAATGAAACTCTGCAAGCCTAGGCATTTGTCTTTTGTAGTTGTAGGTCTGTAGGTTCATAGATGCATTAAAACAATGTTTAAACAGGTTTTGAGACAGCTCTTAGTGTACCCTGCTGGTTGGAGCACATTTCTAAGATGTGAGAGCAGTGACCAGGTGGGAGAGAAGGACTAGGGTGGTGAGGGTCTCAAGACTGTTCCTTCAGGGTCCACTGAGGAAGCCAAGAGAGATGCAGTGTGAAGGAGGAGGAGATAACATGAGCTGTTTGGAAAAACAGTGGCCACTGTTCTGAGGGGCAGAACCAGGGGCATTGGGTGAAAGTTGTGGAGAGGGCAATTTTGGATCATTGTCAGGAGCAAACTTGGTGGTATGGAAGAGAACAGTCCAGCAGTGGAGTGGACACAGGGATCGTGTTCAGGCTGACAATAAATGGAGTGGTGGCCATTGCCATCCTGGTCGTGGGTAGAATTCACTAATGCATTCTTGTTCTGGAGGGCAGCTGTGTGTCTACTGAAATCTGTATTGTTTTCTCTGCCTCACAAAGTTAGTATAGAGAGCAGGCATTTGTGACACTGTTGTGGGAAGTTTGGTTTCTGGGGGTGACGGGAATACATTTTGGACATATGTGAGCTAGAAAGAGTCTCATGCTATGCAAATTTCCTGGACATCTCTGTGGATGTGATGGCACCTTTCTGTTCCCACAGGCCAATGGCCATGTGTCTCAGGACCAAGAGGAGCCTGTCTACCTGGAGAGCACAGCCAGAGCACCTACTGAGGATGAGACCCAGGTGGGGCCTCTACTCCGGTCTGCACCTTTGCCTTGCTCTTTCACTGATATTCTTGGGATGCTCTTAGGATCCTTTTAGCAGACTCTGAGGTGGAGAGAGAAGAAACCAGTCTGTGATATGATTGTCCTGAGGTTTTGTTCTCAGGGGAGTTTAGTGCTAGCATTCCATGTGAACCTTTGGTGCTGTCAGTGTGTGAGTAAGCAGGGGTGAGGTCACAGTGGAGAAGGGAGCCTTGTGACCCATTATGTTCCCGGTCTCCTGACTTTCTAAGCGCTGCCAGAGGGTAGACTCGGGGTGCTACTGTAAAAACCTTGTTGTTCTTTTCTTCTGTGTTCTCACATAGTAGCCATTGTCTGGAGGAGACGGTCAGATAAGGAGGAGTTCAGGCCTCAGCCAGGCGGAGGCCAGTCCAAAAAACATAGCTGTTGGGGACGGGAAACTGGTCAAGGATGTGTATGGAGCCTCTTCCAGAGGCAAGCAGTACTCTCTCAGGCAGAGACAGGCAAGCACCATGCTTGGTGGTTTCATGTGCTGCCACATTTGATCTTGCTACCTTGTATGGTAGCACTATTTTCTCTCCTTTGTGGAGGGGCAAACAGGCCCAGAGAGAGAAACAACTTGCCAGGAACTATATAGCATTTAGACAGCAGAGGGGTCTGGATTCAGAATTAGGGCCATCTGACTCAAATCAGTGCTCCCTGTATATGTTATACTGATGGGTTGGTTTGTGACTGCCTGCACCTGAGCACAGAACTGGGAGTCAAGAAGAGCCTGTAGTCAAGTTTGCAGTGCAAAGCACCATGCCAGGTATTCCTTTGTCTCTGTTCCTACTTTTCTTGAAATCCATCACTAAAATGCAGTGTGATGAGTGCTCTGGGGTCCTTGAGGAAGAGCACTCAGAGGAGGTAAGAGTTGAACACTGCCCCCATCCCCCAATCCCATCTTTGCCATTGCAGTCCATTGACTCTGAGGATAGCTTTGTCCCAGGCCGGAGGGCCTCTCTGTCTGACCTGACCCACCTGGAGGACATTGAAGGCTTGACGGTGCGGCAGCTGAAAGAGATCCTGGCTCGCAACTTCGTCAACTACAAGGGCTGCTGTGAGAAGTGGGAGCTGATGGAGCGAGTGACACGGCTGTACAAGGATCAGAAAGGACTCCAGCACCTGGGTGAGGGGTTGTCTGGGTGGCAGCTACACAGAGCTCTGGAGTGTTTGCTGTCACCCCAAAACATGATAGCATCAACCTGACTCAGTGCCATGCTTTTAAACTGAGGAGGAAGGCCACTTAAATTTGTACCATCTAATAATAGCTGTCACTTGTAGTTAAGTGCCAAGACTTGGTTCACAGTGTACACATTTATTTCATCCTCAGCAACCTGAGTAGGGGGATTATTAGCATCACCCTTTTATTGTGGAGCTCAGGTTTGTACTAAGGATTTTCTGGTCTAAGCCCGTGCCTTTCCTGCCACATGCAGCTGCCTCATACTCACCCCTACCTCCAGCAACATGTAAACAGCTGGGAGATAAGAAAGCAAATCTCAGAAATTACAGTGGGAGAACATATATGTTCTGCCAGCACTTGGGCTTTCCCTTTTGTTCATCTCCCAAGGCATTTGACATGATATCATTTTCAGGAGTTATGCAGCACTATATCTTAATCTGTGGTTGTGTTTGGGAAAAATATTTAATACTACACTGATTTCATGGTAGACACATTTTTAAACAAACGAAATGTAGAGAAGTCCTACAGAGGAGAAAGGTGTTTGGCTGTTTTGAAGTTGACATTTCCCAAAATTATTTTACCACCAAATCCTTACCTTCCTTCCCATTCCCATCTGATTCAGTTCCTACAGAACTTCATTTTGATTCCTTGCATAATAGTGGTTGAAGTCAGATTTCAGGTCCTCTTCTAATAAATTGAACAGTACAAATGCATCAGAGTTAGGGGACATCTAAGTACTCACCTGGTTGCAGACTGAGACCTACTGACATGGAGTCTCAGTTCCCTCTGAGATCATCTCACGTCTCTTCAGAGTTGCAGGGACCTGGGGAGTGGAATATTGACTGCATGTGAAAATATCTAGAACCCATGACTGACAAGCAGCCAGATTGATTCTTCATTAATTTTTTCTTTCTTTCTTTTTTTTTTTTTTTTACTTGAATGCTGACTTCGAAGGCAATAGGAAAGGACATGTTTAGAGTGTCCTTCGGGTGGGCAGTTTTGTTCCTACAGACCAGTGGAGGACCATCTTATAAGAGTAGACAAATGCACCAGCAGAAGCTCTGTGGGAGTTCTCAGCATGTAGTGAAGGAGGAGGGCAAGTGTCTGTGCAGACTTCTGACGAGCCTGGTTCCCAGAAGGAAAGTGGCCGGAGTTCAGAGATGACATCAGGGTGGTGGGCGACTTTCTTTGTGCCATCACACCGTCACATATTTAGATATCTTTCTCTTTCCTTTTCAGTGTGTGGTGCTGAGGACCAAAACGGTATGTAGTTGTTTCTTTTTGGGAATGGGCTTAGGCTCCTACCAACTCTGTCCTCCTCCATCTTCAACCCTGATTGCTTTTGATAGTCTTAAGAATTGTGAGCATATGGGTTTCCAGGGAGAGAGTGTGTGGAAAGTCACTGAGAGTTTCTCAGCATCTTTAGAAATTCTCACCCCCTCGTCGTATGGGAAGAAAGCAGGGTGGCAGTATGCCCAGGGGCAGACTGATCTTCACAGCTCTGGGCTGCATTTGTGCCACATGTCCTGCTCAGTTTGTTTTTCCTAATCCTAATGTTTCCACTCAGTTTTGGTGTAGGTGGGAAGTCACTTGAAAAGTGTACCAGCTTCTGGTACCAACCCAAAAGAAGGGGTGGTGAACTGAAGGAGCTGTTTGTAGGGACTGGGCAGCAGAGCTGCTGTGGACACAGCAGGGAAGGTGTCACATGGAGTTTTCTCTAGCATAAGGTGCATCTCCCACCTCAGTTGTGCGTGTTGAAGTCCTCCACAGGGATAGCTCCAGGACGCACCGTAGAATTCCAGGTGATCCAGGGAGTATTCTAAACTGTTACATCATTTTGAAAGCCTGGAGGCAGAGGGCTGTGAGTTCCTTCCCAAAAGAACAGTCTCAGTATTGTTGTTAAAGCTTTTTCAGAAGACTGCCCAAATTTGTTAATTAATAAAATGGTGCTTAGAATGGAGCAGGGAGTTGAGCTTTTCTGTTTCCTGTAACTGTCTGGAGGCTTGGGTTCATCCTTCACATGATACCAAGACGAGGCTCATCTACTTGGTGCCTGCCTTTTTTCACCATTACCTGGGGAAAACTGACAACTGAGTTGATGAGTTTATAGTTACTCCTGAGAAAAGTAATAAGTACCTGAAATTCTATAAAGTGATCCTGTTTAGATATTTGTAGGCCTTCCAAACCTTCCCTGTTAGGGCAACAGCCCCTCAAAGGAGGTAAATTGGTTTTACTCCCTCTCGCAGCTACCCACCTCCTGGGGGTGTCTTTCTTGACTTTATGAATTTTTTAGAGAAGAGAAAAACTTTAGAAGCAACAGATTGAAAGAATACCTCCGTGAAATGGTGAAGCATTCCACAATGGCGAAGAAGTGACTAGTATGAAACCACTTCTCTGTTTATGATGACCTAGTTCAGGCTACAGTTTAAGACATGCTAGAGATAGCTGGGGTTTGAACATGAAGATTTTTCTGTTTTTGTAGCTAAACTAGGATACTGGTCATGTCTACCATATCTTACCACTGTCAAAAGGCAGTTAGCATTTGCTGAGAACTCTTTGTGCTGGGCAGTTGATACTGTCTTGATAGTTTCCATCCATAGAGCATTTATCCAGAAGGCTATACTGCCCATGAGCAGCTGTGGGGCCAACCCACGTGGGTTTGAATCTTGGCTTGTCCATTTAGCAGCCATGGGCAGGCACTTAACTCTGGCCTCAGTTGCCTTGTCTGTAAAACAAAAATAAGTGTACCTACTTCATAGTTTCTGTGATGCGGATTCAGTGGGTTAATACATGCAAAGCTCTTGAGATCCTGTTGGCACATTAGACATTCAGTCAGCATGAGCTGCTGTGATACCCTTGGAGACATTCATTATAAAACGTTTAGAGAATATCTACCAAGTGACCTGTGTTTTGGGGTTTCAAAGATGAATACCAGGCCTCAGAGCACATAGCAAATGCTAAGTATGTGATTGTGGAAATTGAGCATGTTGAATTAAATCTACTTAAGTCTCCTGGGGGAAGAGAGAGAAGTAGGCAAACCAAAAGTAGAATACAATGTGATAGCAGTGAGGGGGTGTCAAAATTTTGTGGGGCTGGCACAGAATGGGGTGCAATAAACTCTACTGAGCTCTTGCATCAGGAATTCTCAGGGAAAGCCCAAGTATAGTTTGTGGGTTAGCACAGGAAGCCCCCATGATCTTGGGCTTTCTTAAATTGGGAATGTGTTTCTAAATAAGCCTCATGGTTCCTAAGCACCATTCATTACCGTTCTGCTTATGTCTAAACTTTTCTGAACCAGCTTTATCTTTTCTGCATGCTCTGCCTCAGGCGATAATGAGTTCAAGTACCCCTCACCATGTATACCCTCAATTGTCTCATTTCTTTTAAGCTTTGAGGACTTTGCCTTAGTTTCCATGCTCTGGATGTATTTGATCCACAGTACTGTCTTCAGATCTATAGTCTTTGGGGAGGAGGTACAGATTAAACAAGCAACAGGGATTGGTTGCAAAGTTTTCTGGAAGGAGCTCTATTTTGAGGAAAGTGTGTGAATTGGGGGGATTTCATTTTGCCAATTTTCTCCCACCTCTGTCCTCCTACTTCCCCCACACACTGAGACAATTTCTGAGACAATCACTGAGACGGTGGATATTCTGCTCACTTTCCCCTCTGCCCCTTTTCTGCACTGTGTGTTTGTACAGGGGGAGCAATGCCGCCTGCACTGGAGGAGAACCTGTGTAAGATCTGCATGGACTCACCCATTGACTGTGTTCTGCTGGAGTGTGGCCACATGGTAACCTGTACCAAGTGTGGCAAGCGCATGAATGAATGTCCCATCTGCCGGCAGTATGTGATCCGAGCCGTTCACGTCTTCCGGTCCTAAGGGCTTGCACCGGCTTCTTCAGTGCCTTATGGGGATATAGCCCAGGGCATCTGGGCTCAGGGTTGGTCAGCTTGCCAAGGGGCAGGCTAACAGGAAATTTTGTAGTGTTCCCAAGACCAGGGCAAGCAAAGATGCCATGTCATCTCTCAGCATGCCTCTATTGCCTTAGGGGTGCACCTCTTGGCAGGCAGGGCCCCCAAGGCCAGTGGGAACTGGTACAAATGGTGAGTGGCTGTATCAGTGATCTTGGGTTGATGGCAGTAACTGGTGAACAGAGGACTTTCCAGTACTTGGACCATGTCTTCTTCCTTCCTCCTTCTGAGAACCTAGACACATTTTCACCCTCCTGTATCCCACTCATCCCCTGAAAATGCTTGCCTCTGTTTAATCAGTCAGAAGTCCTCCTAGAAATGGTTCCTTTCTTTGAACCCAGCACATTTGAATTTAAACTTCTGCTCTCTCTAGCTTTCTGTGCTTTAACATACCATCTCTTGCTATATTGCCTAAAATCCATTTGTTTCTTTGGACCAAAAATGTGTTAAGTTTATGTGGTTAAGACCAGCAGTGGTTCCCTAGGACAGAATTTGGATCAGTAAACTTACCTCTGGTGAGAAAGTTCTATAGGAAAACACAATAGAAAAATTTCAAGGTTGTGAAGTCACTTCCTTAAGTGTTGGGTATGAGAGCTATCAGTCTCCTAACCTGACCCAGGGAGCCAAAAAAACATCTGACTCAACAGCTGGTTAAGTCTAGTCTGTGTATGCAAGGGATGGTGCATGGATACTCTGCTGCTTCCTCTTTTTGGGCTTGACTTTGCACTATCCTTGACCTTCAGATTATGAGGAAGGGGGAAGCATTTGGTGGAGGCAGTGGCTTTCTTCTTAACTTTGGCTTCTGATCCTTCCTTTCCTATAGGCAGGAGTCTTACCCACTTTAATGAAGTCTCTCCCCTTCCCACTGATGTTTTAAACTTGGTCTCACCCACGGCATAGAGGCTTAAGCAAAGAGCCTTGTTCTCGAGCCAGACTTTTCATGAAGTTCCTGGAAAACATACATGTAAGAGCACCTAACTAAACAGCTGGAAGTCCCTGCTTTCATTTCCTTTCTCATTCTTTGTATTTGGGAGCAGGCAAAAAGTAGCATTCTCTGGACCATTCAAAGGACCATGTGATGAGTAGGTGATGTTTTGGAAGTAGGGTTTTTATACCCCTGGATGCGCTGAAGAGCTAAGTTTACTGGAGCAGCTCAGTAGAGCACAAAACACACATGCCATTAGAACTGTGTGTGCCCATTACCAACAGCTGAAATAGGTAAACCCATGAACTACCCGAAGGCTTTGGCAAAATCCCCCCTCTCCCAACATGATGCAGCCAAGGCTGAGGCTAGAACCAATCAATTGTGATTCCGGAAGGCAAAGGAAAACTTTTAAGGGGACCTATTATATGAGTAAGGTTTTGCCTCTGTCATTGACCACTAAACACCTTATGAAGAATTACACAATTTCATAAAGTAGTTGGCAGTGGAACCCTGGGCCACCTGATTTGACATTATACCAAGTCGGAATAATCTGGGCCATAGTTGGGATCAAATTTTCCTGTCAAGATTCTGCCTTTCACCTTTCTGCTGAATAGTAAGTACTGTAATTTATAATGCCCACCAGTTTAGCAAAGGGTCACTGATTCAGCTTCCTCAGTTCCACTGTGAAACAGGTCTGTGTGTATGCAACTCAGTTAAAATCTAGCAATAACTTCAAGGGTCTCCCTCCTTTCTCTGCTGAGCCCTCAACTCCCCTACCTCCCAACTTCCTCCTAGATAGGAAATGAAAATAATATAGATTACTGGTTAGTGACCTCAGTAAGAACTAGAACTGATGTCACTCGGTTTTAAAGATAAGAATTTGCCTTTAAATCTCTTGGTGAAGGTCTCCAGTGGAGAAGAAAAGATGTCAAATAACCCATTTGTTTTTGTATTGTCTTTATTATTACACCAAATAAAAGTTGGGAGTTCCAAGATCCCATTCTAGTTCATATTTAACCTGGGTAGAAAACCTGATGTTTTATCCTGGAGTCTTCCCTCTTGTCCCTCATGAATCCTTGGTCTTAATTATCACAGCAACATCTAATTCCTTCAATTATTCTGTAACTTTTGCTGTGATTGCTGAGATTTCAGGTGAGATTTGTTTTAAAAGACTTGGACAGCTGACTGGTTCATAATACTTGGAATAGTTGGATCCAAACTAATAAGAATAAGCTGTACAGGAATTAGTGCTCAATATATATTGTATAAATTTATTGGAATCTCTTGGATGTGAATGTGTTACTTCAAGTGGCTTATATTAAGATTCTCAGACTCACTTGGGTGTTAAAGCAAACCCAAATGTGTATTTTTTGTTACAGAGTTCTGCTTTATAATTTTGTAATAAAGTTTCAACATAGATGCCTGTCGGATCTGGTGTGAGGATGATGCCAGAGGTTTGGCAGATTATTGACAAACTGATAAACCATAGGCACATCCAAGGCCATGTACATATGGGTATACTCTTGAGAGATGATTTTTGGAGATGCATGGGGCCATGGGACCTTGGTCAAGATATCCCTGCTCAGTGGCTCTCACAAGCAATATGTGGGAGAGACCATAAAACAGCTGGGAAGGAAATGCTGGTAGGGAAAGGATGAATCCCTAGACCAAAGATGAAGCAGCACCAAATGAGTTCAGATATTTACAGTGATCTAGTATTGATAAGCACTCAAGATCTAGGTTTTAGAAAGGAATTCAAGCACAGCCATTATAGCCCATTAAGTCTTCAGGTTACCCTGGCAGATGTATAGAGGCTTTTGGATACAGTTGTGGTATGGCTGGAGTATGGCTCAGAAAAGGTCAGCCCAGCCTCAAAGGCAGATGACTGCACAGCCCTGCACATTCCTTCCTTACCAGCTGCCCAGGGGGAGGGAGAATGCAGCCCTTGGGAGAATAGGGTGACATGGGTATATGCCCTGTGGTTGAAAAGAGGAGGAAGGAGTCTGGCTTTGAGACTGAGTTACATCACTTGGTTGTCACTGCTCTGGAGAGTACCCAGTGGTAACCTCCGCCTGTTGCCAGCCAGCAACATGTAAAGAACAGCTGAAAAGAGGGCAGGTGGCCAGTGGCCTAGGGAGGTTTAACCTGATGATGATGCTTACTGTCAGGTAGATATAAAGAATACAAAATTGTATATACAGTCTAATCTCTGCAGCAAAGAAAAATATGCACCCAAGAGACTGGAAGGAAACATAGAAAAGACCGGAAGGAAAAACAGAAGAGACCGATGATGGTCCATTAGAGCTAATGCCCAGGAAGGCAGAGAGGAGCCAAGGGCTGAGCTAGTGGCTGAGATCAAGGCCTGTGGCTAGGAGGCTGCCCCCTGAAGGGAGACAGTTGTAAGTGCAGGTGGCACTGGCCCTGTCAGCCAGGATGAAAAGGACAGTGCCTTTGGCAGGACTAAGGGAATCCTTGCTCTGTTGCCCTGCCCACTTGGTTGGCCTGAGGCTGGAAATCTATTCAGGCCATTGCTCAGAGGAGGCCATTGTCTCCAGAGGACAGACTGGGGTGTCTTAGTCCCGGTACTGAAGCCAGACCAAAAGACTGCCTGTTCAAAAACACAAGGTGTCCTTCCCTAGTCAGGGCAGGACCTGCACCTCTTCCCTACCCTCCACATCTTAAACAGGTGGAAAACAAGGTCAGATCCAAGCTGGCCTGCATGCAGCCTGTCCAGCAGCCTCCCATCACCTTAGCTGAATACATGGGGCAGGGGGCCCTCTATCTTACAGGCCCAGACACTCATGTGTTTTAAGGGGTTGTCATATTAACCCAACTCAGGATGTGAACAAACAAGCCTGCTAATTCAGTAAGGAAAAAAGAGCTGATTCTCATGAGGTGGCAGGATTGAGAGACAAGCCAGTCTGTGACCACACAGAATCCTGATAAGCCTACAAATGAGTTGCAACAGGCAGGCATGCAGTTATGGATTCTGCAGTTTGAAGCCCTCCTGGACACACACCAAAGGTGACGTTCCTAACTGTAGATACTGTGTGCTAGGTTCTGCACTAAGTGCTTTGCATGTGTATCTAAGGTTATTGACAGCCACTCTGTGATTTAGAAGCAATGCATCTCCCCATTCTACAGGAACCGATGCTCAGATGGTTAATTTGCCTAAAGTTATAAATTTTCAGGACTCTTGACCTGAAGCAGATCTGTCTATACCTGTCCAATTTGTTGGTCACTGCTGACTTGTGGCCATTTGAAGTTGAAGATGAGAACTTCGGTTCCTAAGTTATGCTAGTCACTTCTGGGGGGTGAGTACTGGGGACTGAACTCAGAGGTGTTCCACTGAGCCACATGCCTGGCGTTTTATTTTTTCAGACAAGATCCCAAGTTGCTTAGGGCCCCACTGAGTTGTTGAGGCTGGCCTTAAACTCGTGATCCTCCTGCCTCAGCCTCCTGAGTCACTGGGTTTACAGGTATGAGCCACTGCACCCAGCACTAGTCACATTTCAGATGTTCAACAACCATATGTGACTCAGTTAAACAGTAGACTCGAAGGTTATTTCCATTGTATCCACTGCTGCAAAAACATCTATGCACAGCACTTGTCTGCACAAACTGGCTTCCTTTTGTTCTTCAAATAAATCAACCACAGGTGGCACAGGAGCTGGCTGGTCTTTGTAAGCAGTGTAGTTGTACTAAGGTGTGAATTTGTATTCTTAAAAAGCAGTCATTCCCAGATTTTGAAGAGGCAGACTGATCTTCCTGGAGCCTCTAAACCCACCCCACCCCACCCCATCCCAATAGCTGAATAACCTCCCTCCCTATATATAGGCCTCATTTCCTGCCCAGTCCTAGTCCTTCAAGCTGGGTCCCTCCCCTATAATAGAGAACACAGAGAATAAAATCATCAAAATTAACTTTGTTCTCTTTCAAAAGATAGTTCATCCTGGCAAAAAGGGGCCAGGCTGAATACAAGTTTTGCCAAATGTAAGACACATTTCTGAGGGTGGTCTTTTAAATACAGCTTTAAAAGGAGTGGAAGTAAAATGAGGCAGTGAGAAGACCACTGCCAGCTTTAGTAGCCCAGCCTTCACTCCGTAATCACTAAGGAAACTAGGAGTGGTGGGGAAGGACAGATGCTCCGGATGTTTCATTTATAAAAATAACTAAGCTTTTTGAAGGACACAAAAATGACAAAGCCAGCACCCAGATCTGAGATCTGCTTAAACCAGCAAGAGAAACTGACTTCACTGTGGTGCCCACAGAACTTAATTCCTGCTCCAGAAGAGACCATGAAGATTTGGCAGATTTTGGAAGATGCACTGCCTGAAGAAGAAAGGACACCCTCTTTTTTCCTCCATCTACCTGCCTCCAGGCTAAGGCTGGTAGAATAGTGTGATAAGGGAGAGGATGTCCCAAAGGTGCAGGAAGATCAGAGTCCTAGCAGGGAGCTATCAGCCTCCGTTTCCGGATACATGCCCAAATCCACTCTGGGGAGACCAGTTGGGCCTCAGGGTTCTTGTCCCTGCTACCCAGCACATGTGTGGCTGAGGCAATGTCAAATTCCTGCACCAGGTCCCCATCAAATGCCACAAAGTAACGTCTGAGACGACTGAAGTCTGGGGTGGACGGTGGCAAGTGGAGCCGCACCCCAGTGAAGATATCCAGCAGCACCTGCAAACAGAGGGGTCAGGGTGGGGTTGGCATGTAGATGGGTCTTCACCCAGTTGAGTATAAGACAGTAAGCTTAGAAGAAGAGCCAGAGATGGAGGGAGCCTAGAGTTTAGGATATAAGCAAAAAGTACGTCCTGCAGAAAAGTCACCAGTGCCAATCTTCCCATCCCCCAATCACTGGATGACACAGGCCTGATATTCCTCCCTTCCCTGCCTAGGTGAGGAGGGGATGTGTTCCAATATCTGGGACCTAGACATGAGAAAAGGACATGTCTCCAGGAGCCATCTAATGGCTGTAACTTGGTGACCTCCCCTTAAGTCACAGTCCCCTGCAGAGGTAGATAGACTGAAGGGTTGGGAGTCTTGCTCATTACTGTGTATGGGTTCAAGGGCTTTGGAGAAAAGATGGAAATGGTTTCTACTGGTCTGCTGGGAACTTTGTTCAGGCCTTGGGTTTTCAAGACTTCTGTGCTTTTCTTGGGTGGAGGTGCAGAGGGTGGGGTGCAATCATTCTAGGGATTGTCTTCTTTATCTGCCCTTTGGACCGGCAGCTTATGGGGTTGAGCCAGTACTAACCTAGCTCCTGGCCTCAGAAGGTGTTCAACAGATGGTGCCAAACAAGACCGACACGAGTATAAAGGGAAAAGGCACCTCTGCTGGGAGGAGTCACCAAGGCCATGAGATCCCTGTCCTTGCTGGCTTGACCTGCTCCCCGAACCACAGACTCACACACTGCACCCCACACCCAGACTGGGCTTTCTCCCCTTTAATGTAAATGTGACTGGGGACTGGCAGCTGGGCTCTATCTCCTGCCTGCTGGCACAGCTCTCCTTCCTCTCTGCTGGCTGGCTGGCCGCCTCTGCAAGGCAACAAGAGGGCACAGGATGGAGGAGCAGCACTGCTGGCCTACCTGATGGACAAGCAGCTGTGGGAGGGGACAGGCTTAACAAGCGTCTCCCAACTCTTCTGCTCATCTTTTAAAGTTCATGTGCAGAAGGCTGGAAATGCTGGGCCCTGGGCCAAACTGGCCTGCCTATGCATTGTCATTACGCTCACCTTTGCTTGGCACGGGGTCTCATCAGTGGCTTTCCTCTTCTCCCCAATTTTCACTGGAGAAGACTTTGTGGTCAGCTTGTTGCCTGCAGGACCGAGTTGGGGATGAGAATTAGGAGGGTAAGAATTATTGATCATGGTCTCTGAAGTTGGGCCAGGTCCTTCCTCTACCATAAGTATGGATGAGAGGGAAGAGCCATGAGCTCAACCCTCTAGCTCAAAAGTGGCTTACTTTCCAGTCAGATCTGCTCTCCCGAGGCACTATCATTCAGGTTTGCTAATCCGATATGGAGTGCCTAGCAGAGCAGCTTCTGACCCATGGCTGAATGTGATCATTGTCAGCTGCAGTAGACACATGATCACACATTCTCAGAGCTGGAATGTGAGACTGGGTCCCTGCCCTTTGGTCTCTGCCCCTGTGCCACCCTAGCCCCCTTCCTTATCCTGGCTACCTTTGCTGTTGGGATTCCTCAGCTTCCGTTCAGCATTCCGGGCACCGGGAGAGGGCTTATTGGGGGAGGCTCTGGGGACCTTGCGGGATGCAGATCCAGAAGTGCCCTCGTTCTCGCCACTGCTGCCTCCTGTAGTGGAGCTTCCCTCATCTCCAGCCACCACAGTGAAGTCTGCCTTCTCCTTGGACAGCTGGTACAGTTCCTGAGGAGGGGAAAGTCAGGTGCTATCACTCCCCACCCCACACACCTCAGTGGTGGTGTGTGGTCTGTTTTAGGCACACGCGCAGCTGGGGAACAGGTGAGAAAGACAAAGAGCAGGGAGAAAAGGAGGTGGCTTCCTGGCTGCTTTTTTAACATGGAGCCGTCACCTGAGTGACTTGGTGCAAATCCCTGTTCTCGACTCCAGTTATTAATCAGCAAAGGACTAGGACAAGGCCTCAGGAAGCAGCTAAACCAGGGTCTTTCAGGGAGTCCTGAAGAAAACGAGGCTGTCCACTTGGAGCTGGCCCTCACAGCAGTTTGGTCTCCCTCTACCTGCCCTCCTTGTAGTCTCAGTGAAGTGGGGTAAAAGGGAAGATAGGACATGTCAACAGGCCAGATGCCCAAGGTTCTAAGGTTGGGATGGGATTGGAGGGCACATGCACCCTGAGAGTTGGCACCTTGAGTTGAGGGAGATTAGTGGCAGATTTCCAATCTTTGTCATCTCGGATTCGGGTGCAGCGAGGGAATCGAATGGAAATCCCATCAGCAGTGTGAGCCTCAGATTTGGAGAATTCTGCCCCTGTGATTTCCCACACAGCAGCTTTCTGTCAGGAGCAAGGCAGGAAGGTCGGGTCATCTCTTGCTGAGAAGGAAATATCTCCCACCAGCCAGAAGCGAAAGGGAATGGGTCAAACCACAGAATGGATCAAGCCACAGAAGTGCTGGGTTGCAGCTGGAAGACTTGGGTGCTAGTCCTGCACCTTCTGTGAACCCATCATTTAGGAAGTAGGATTAGGCCAGCTCCATCTGGAACAGACCTCTGTGATGAGAGGGTGGTATTCTATTCTATTCCTGCACTGAAGACAATTCCTCAGGATTGGCCAGTCATTCCCAGGCTTGTCACTTGGCTAAATAATCCAGATCCCCATCTCTGGGTGGACTTTCCATGAAGTTGGGACAACTTTTCTGTGGCACTAGAGAATTTGCAAAGTGATTCTGTGGGAGAAGACCCCAAGTCACTGAGCTGATACCTTTGGGTCTGGAACGATGAAGTCAGGGTAGTAGATCTTGTTTATCTTCAGCCAGCTGGGTATTTTGCTGGGATCCTAAAGGGAGAAAGATGCTGTTTCGGGCTGTTCTTAAGCTGCAACAAGGCTTAAACCCCTCTTTTAGTAATGAAATTGTGAAATGTGACCAACCCCTCACTCCATGTGATCCTCCCTGCTCAGAGGGAGTGAGGCCTACAGGGCATGCAGGCCACTGTCCACAACTCCAAATAGCACTCTTCTTACTTGGGGAGGAGATAAATGATACCTGCAGTCCTCAAAGTACAGCCTCTGCCTCATAACAACAGCCTGTCAAAAACCAGGATCAACAGGGTTCCTTGCTCACCTTGCTGATCTTCACCATGTCCAGTTCCTTCTGCAGGCGAGCAAGGGTTGCATCGTCATGGCCTCCTGCACACTTGGTGACTGTGCACCACTTATGGCTGCTAGGGTCATAGCAGCCCATAAGGAAGATTGACATCATGCCACCTGCGAAGCAGGGAATATGGGCTGAATGTGGGTTACAGGGAATCACCTCTGCCAGCCCCACAAGCCCAGTGAGAGGCAGCCTTGTGGAAAGGAAGGGGTCCCCCTTGGCATCAGAGTGCCACAGTTCACCTCTTGGATTGATCTCTTCTTAGCTGTGTGATTGAACCCAGGGCCTTGTGTTTCCTAGGCAAGAGCTCCACCACTGAGCTACCGACTCTGTGATTTATGAGCCCAAATTTCTTCTATAGTAAATTAGGGGTAATCACACCCAACTTCTTGGGAATTGAATCTTGCCTGTTATATAGTAAATCACCTAAAAAGTATCATTTCCTTAGATGCCAGCTTCTTTCCAGTTAGGAGAAATTTTCCCTGAAAAGGAAAAACTGGCCTTGATGAAATAGCTTGTGGTAAGCCTTCTTGTACCAGGACAGCTCAGGGTATTCTTGCTGGATTTCTCTGTGCCAAATTCATAGCTCCTGGGGTCATGCTGGCAGATCGAGCCAGTAAGAAGGTCAGCCTCTATTTCACATGGTGCCTTCCAAGAGTACCACTGCAGGGACCAGAAGCCACCCTAACCTTTGCTCCCTTGTCCATAGAAGGCCCCAAGAACCACCAAGTCAGCTGTGTCAGCCATGGCCCCCTCATTCAAATAGTCTTTCTTGACTTTCAGCCAGTGTCGCTTTCCAGGCTCATATGTACCCTGAGGGGAGAGGAGAGAGAACACAAACTAGAATAGAAACTCCATGAGGCAGGGATTTAGCTCGTCACTACTGTGTTCCAGCCCACATGGGAAAGACCCTCAGTTCCAGGCTCTATGGGAGATATACAAACCTATCCTCCCGATCCAGAACAGACTGTCCAAGCCCTGGAAAGGATCCCCCTCAGCTTCTACCCTTATCTCTGCAGATCCAACTGCTATCTGGCCAGGACAGAAAAGGCTCAGGGGAAAGCAACAGGTGTGATGACCTTACCTTCACATCCTTCAGCACCAGTCCTTCCAATCCTTCCCGGATCACTCGGTTTATCATGTCAGCCAAGTCTGAAGCTTTCTGAGGGACCACATGAGAGATGTTGAAGATGGTATAAGAAAAGAGGCATGAGAGTATAATGATAGCTGTTCATTTCAGCATGTTAGTAAAGCACCCACTGGAAACACCCTAACTTGAATACTAGGGACAAAGGATTTGCAAACTAGGGAGCATCTCAACCAGCTTGGAGACACAGGGTACTTACCTAGCAAGGATTTCTGTGCCCTGTCCTCCTGGATAATGACTGACAGACAACAGACGCACAGGCAAACAAATCAGCCACCCCCATAAGAACAATTAAGACTCAGTCTCTCTCACTTTTTATGCAAGGGGTGCTATGCCCTGCTTTTAAACCACAGGACCCTGTCTAGAGTAGGGTCTTCACTTACTGTAACTTGCTTCATTTCTGAGAACATGATCCGGTTGGGAATTTCAACCATGTTGTCATGAAGAAACTTCCGCCGCTCACACAGAGGCCTAAAGGGGACAGGAAAGCTGAGGGAAGGATCTTCCCACCCCTATCAGCAGTTCTGAGGAGGGAAGGAGCACAGTGATAAAACTGCTGCTTCATGATAGGGTCTGCCATGAATTAAAGCCCTCAGATGTGACAGTTCTGCTGCCATGAGCTGCAAGGCTCCATCCTGATCAAAGGTGGACAATTGTGAGCTGGGGCACAGAGCCAGTTTATAGCTGTAGTTCCTGTTTCTACTTTATTGGGCCAAGGAAGCACTGGCCTCTAGTCCAGACTGTATAAAATCTGGTCCCACTTGAAAAATGTCTCTAACTTGGGTATTTTATGCCCTGCTTCACCCTAACCCCAAGGCTGGTGGGTCCTTGGGTCAGTAGGCTGACGGGCCTCAGGACTCAAACCCCAACTCCTACTCCACCAAGCCTTTCTTCCACAATAAAGGACTGGCAGCTACGGGAGTGAGGGCAGGAATACACTTCTAAATGTGGAAAGGGCAATGCTAGTTTCTTGGGCTCAAGCTTTTATTTTATTTATTTATTTATTTTTTGGTACTGGGGATTGAACCCAGGGGCACTCCACCACTGAGCCACATCCCTAGCCCTATTTTGTATTTTATTAAGAGGCAGGGTCTAAGTTGCTTAGCGCCTTACTAAGTTGCTGAGGCTGGCTTTGAACTTGCGATCCTCCTGCCTCAGCCTCCCAAGTGCTGGGATTACAGGTGCACGCCACTGCGCCCGGCGGGCTCAAGCTTTTAGACACATAAATTGCAACTGCTCACTCTCCCCAAGACAGTCCCCACCCACAGCCATCCCTATCATCAAAAAGGAGTTTCCTATTGTCAGTCTTCTAAAATCAAAACCTCTGAGCTGAAAAGCATTTGTCATATGCACCTATGGGTGCTATTGGAGAATAAACTGAAACTCTGCTGTGTTTACCATCTCTCTCTCTCTCCAAGAGTCTATCTTATATCAGCAAACTGAGACTTCTTTGGGGATCTGGGTCTCCTCTGAGACTGAAGCTCACAGAGTTAAGTCGTCCTCACAATGGATGGGGAGTTGATTCATAGCAATTGTGCTACCTCTCAGTTCCTCCTGCTCTTGCCCCTGCCAAGCTCATGGATACAAAGGCACATATGCTAGCCACTTCCCCTCCCTTCCGTCCCAAATGAACCCCCTACATTCCTATTCAGGCAATTAAATAGGTTCCTGGGTTTAAAGATGCTAGCTGGCCTCGGGGTATAGTTCAGTAACAGAGTAGATGCCTAATATGCACAAGGCACTGTTTTTGACCCCCAGCACCAAAGAAAAAAAAAGCTAGCCAACTCACCTGTCCATCAAGCTGACATCATTAAAGTAGATACAATCAAAAACAAACAGGCAGACATTAGCATCTTGGAAAGCAGCTTTCTGTAAGGGAAAATGAGGTAGTAGGTACATGACAAAAAGAGGGCACAAAAAAATGGGGAGATGGACCAATCCACTTCTGAAAGCTGCCTAAAGCACCTGATAGTTCTACTTCTGCCTGGAAGAACCTGGGCCATAAGGGCACTCAGCAGATGGTGCTTGTTACAGTTTGGATCTTAACTGCACCCAAAGCCCATGTGTTAAAGGCTTGGTCCCCAGGATGGTGCCAGTAAGAAAATGTGGAGCCTTGTGGGAGGTCCTTTGGTCATTGGGAGTGTACCCCCAAGGGGGATCATGGGACTCTGGCCCCTTCTTCTCTCTTTGCTCCCTGGCTTGTGATCCATGTGGTTTTGCTCTGCCATGATGTGGTGCTCTGTTAGAGGTCCAAAGCAATGGACCCCTCAGATCTTGGCCTGGAACCTCAAGAACAATAAGCCAAAATAAAAGTTTTCTCTTTATAAATTATCTCAAGTATTTTGTTACACTAATGGAAAGCTAAGAGAGTGCTGAATGAAAATCAATTATAAATTAGTTCCTAATATCCTAATAGCAGAATATTTTTATGGCTAAATCCAGAAATAGTTCAGAACCAAAAAATAAGTCCTATTCTAAGTAACATATTACCCCCTTTGAAGACAGGCAGCACATGCATTTTTGCACATATGGCTCTAAGCCAGTACCTTGTGCACTCCCAGGGTTCCAAATGGCAGTGGTTTGCCTGTTTTGTTGTCAATCAGGAGCACCTCAGAGTCCAAGATCATGCTGTGGCCTCCAGGAAAAGCCTGGGGGATGTAGTCCTTAAAGTGTGCCACCTAGAAGTAGAACGGTAGCTTTGATAAGGGATGAACAGGCAGCAAAATCCAAAGCCAAGCCATAGAGATCAAAGTCAGGCCCCAGAAGGAATATGGAACACAACATGTAGAAGCTCAGCTATGTGTAAAATTGTCAGCCACCTGGACAAGAGGTGGCTGCTTTAGTATCTCTATCCAGACCCAGGAAGAAGTAAGCCCATGTTGACACTGTCTATGGGCTATAGAGAAGGCACAGTTTTAGAGGAAAAAAGGAAGAAAAAGAATGAGCATTTGGGGGAGGAGGTAGAGGTAGACAAATGTGGGGTGGGGGAAGAAGGGAAGGAAAACAGGTGGACAGAGATTAGTGCCTACTTAGAAGACAGATGGTTATTAGGTTGAAAACTGGGATGGGGTTAGAAAGACAGAAATGAACCCGCTTAGGAGCAACAAGGGAAATGTGAGCAGAATCTTCCTTAAGTAGGAGCTCCGATCCCAGAGCCATCTAGAGATTAAGAGAGGATGCCTGGAATTGGATTTTTCTTGATAAAGGCAGACCTTAATTTTTAACAACTCTAGTTAGAGATAAGTTTCATCTTAACTCAAGATATTTTCTGCCAAGTGATAACAGCAGTGGGAACCAGAAAGCACAACTGTGGCTTGATTCCTCACCTGGGCAGGGCATAGGGCTGCCACTACTCAGAATGCTTGGAGCAGGATCAGGAAAGGCCTGCCCATCTGTCTCACTCCCTGTCAATAACCCAGCCCTTTTTTTTTTTGGAACCAAGGATTGAACTCAGGGGCACTCGGCCACTGAGCCACATCCCCAGCCCTATTTTGTATTTTATTTAGAGACAGGGTCTCACTGAGTTGCTTAGGGCCTCGCTAAGTTGCTGAGGCTGGCTTTGAACTTGCAATCCTCCTGACTCAGCCTCCCGAGTCGCTTGGATTACAGGCGTGCGCCACCGCGCCTGGCTAATAACCCAGCCCTTTAAGAACCAACAACACAGGAAAAGAAAAAGGATGAGTGAATCTGGTATGGGAAACGGCTGGAAAGCTAAGCTCAGATGTCCTCCTGGGTCACATGAGGTACCCATCTTATACCAGCCTCACCAGAGCAGTTCTTGAGCAACTGCACAGTATCCCACAGGACATGTGAACCTGCACTTAAGTGCCACACAAGGCCACTGCTCAGCTCTCCTTTCAAACACCTGCAACATCCTTGTTGCTTGGTTCCAGTGCTCCAGCAAGAAGGCAAGATTGAAGTGAGTACATGCACTTAAGTGCTACACAAGGCCACTACTCAGCTCTCCTTTCAAACACCTGCAACATCCTGACTGCTTGGTTCCAGTGCTCCAGCAAGAAGGCAAGACTGAAGTGAGTACATGGACTACACAAGGCAACCCCTTGACCCCTGGGGCTCTGAAAAACTGAGTCAAAGCTAGAAAGAAGAGGGCAGCAAGGTCAGGAATTCCATCTACGAACAACTATTAGATCTAAACGGTCCAGCTGCTTTTCCCTAGAGACACCCTCAGACACTTGGCTGTAGGAACTAAAAAGGGCTCAGGAATGAGATTTTGCACCCTTCCCCCCAATAAGGGCAGGAATCTGGGCTCTCAGGTATCCCCATGGTATTGTATTTATAGCAGAATGTAAGCTTCATGAAGGCCAGAACTTCTACCAACATTTTTGTCACTGATATTTGCATACTAAGTACAACAATACAGAAGCATTTGGTAAATATTTGTTGAAAGAATTAATGAATAACAGCCCAATAGTTCCTTATACATGAACTTTAACTTAGCTTGAAGCACACAGGATATAGAAATGAAAAAGGCTTGCACAGCAACTTACCAAATGAGCTCACTGTCACAACACCATGGGAGAGAAAATTATCACTGTCCCATGGAGTTCTGTTTGGACTCTGGCTGTCACTGCTGAGCAGTCCTTCGTGATTGAAAGACTCCAAAAATGAACTATCCATTCATTAAACAAACACAACAAAGTCTTTATTGTGAACTAGAGCTGGAAGACTATGGAAATCTGGCCTTGAAAATCTAAGCAGCAGGAAAGGGAAAGATAGTCCCAACAGAAAGGGACCAATACCTTGTGAGGCAGGACAGGCTTGAGACTGCGGCTGAAGTAACTGAAGTGGTCCCCATTCTTATGCACCTGGACTCGCTCACCATCATACTTGATCTCAGAGAACATGCCATTGGGACACTTCTTCATTGCATACTCGATGGACTTGCAGGCCTCGGCCTTGGGGTGGGAAAAGCAAAGCCTGGAGACTTTCAGTGAGGTGCAGCTTAGCACAGACAGCCAGAGAGCCCAGAATGGGGTTGTTAGCCCAAACTTGAGTCCTGGGACTGACTGCACATAGTGCATGCTCAGGGCAGGAACACAGCTGGGAATGGAAAAGGCTGGGCAATGCTGAATTCTGAGTATGAAATCATCACCAGAGTTACATAGGAGCTTGCATTTTGAGGAAGATGAATGCTATTTACTGCAGACAAATAAAATCCCACTGAAACAGTATTTTTTAAATCGATAATTTAGGCTCCTGCAGGGCCTCTGGCTTGTTAGCTCAGCACAGGAGGCAGGTAGAGATCAGAATGAAGACTGCAGTTGCAGAAGCTGGCAGGGTAACACTGATCAGGGATCCCTAGTACACAACATTCAGACACAGGTGTGCTGACTCTCACACCCACACTAGCCTAACCCAAACAATGGTTACTGTTTTGGGGGTTGTCAAGTCACATACATAATCTCAATTCATCTTTAAAAAATTTTTTTTTTTTTAAGTTTGTAGATGGACACAATTCCTTTATTTATTTATGTGGTGCTAAGAACTGAAACCAGTGCCTCACAAGTGCCAGGCAAGTACTCTACCACTGAGCCACAACCCAGGCCCTCACTTCATCTTTGATGCAGCATCTTAAACGACAAATATTGTTTTCATTTTGTGGATTAGAAAATTGAAGGTCAGAAAGGTTAAATATTTATTTAAGGTTACACAGCTAGTATATAGCAGGAGTAAGATTTGAATTTAGGCTCAACTCCAAAGGTTGTGTGTTCAGCCACTAAGCTACATAACCCATGTCATTCTTCAAATGATAGGCTGCACAACAGACTCCAGGAAGATTCTTAAAGATGTCAGGAAGGCCACAACTTCAGATGACTGGGGGATCCCTATGGAGATGTCACTGTTGGGGTGCAAGCTATCCTCCCACATTCCTAGTAGGGAAAGGACATTTCCCTATTCCAAACAAAGAACCCTAAACCAAAGTTTTAGAATAACACACAAGACAGTTTCCAAAAAAGCACTGTATACTACTGGAAGGATCCAAAGGGGCCCCGTGGTAGGCATGGCGGTATCTGCAGGGGTTCTGTTGCACAGGAAAACCAAATGCCACAAAGGAAATCCCTATCTCATAATATAAGCAGAGGCACAAGCTGATCTCTGCTGGAATTAGTCTTTACTCCTTAAGCTTCCTCTCCCTGCCCTGTCATAGGGAGCCTGGCTCTGCTGCCAACTCCAGGCCACCCTGAATCAAGTCATAGAACCTCAGGGTTCCTGAACATGGCTCCATGTTCAGTTGTGACAAATAAGCTATTTTAGGTAGGTACTTCTAAAAGTCTCATATGTCATTTCCACAAAGAAACTAAAACCCAAGAGAGACTAAGTAACTCACTGCACAGCTGCTTGGTGGTAGAGTGGGAACTAGGTTCTGGTCATTCCACCCCATCACCTGTCTCCTTCTATGCCTTCACTTCTCCAGTGAGCAACACTCTGTTGCCTCTCCACTCTTCCTTCTCCAAATCCTCCAGTCGACCTGTAAGGGCTCTCGACACTCATCCCTATCAGATCCCACCCCAAAGGATATGCTCTCGACACTCATCCCTATCAGATCCCACCCCAAAGGATATGCAGTGCGGACAGGTGTGGACAGCAGGGCAAGGCAATGCTCCTTACCAGCATGGGCTGCACAGGTGTCATCAGTGAGGCCTGAACGCTCAGAGCCCGTCTCCGGCCTGGCTCCTTCTCTACCTCCTGTTCATTTCGAAGGACTCGCTCAACCACATCCTGAAGGTTGCGTGAAGCTTTGAAGGCTTCATAGGCATTGGGGTCGAGGGCATCTAACCTGTCAAGGGAGCAAGGAACCAAGATGTCTGCATTTGACACTATGGCTTTGAATGGTAGTCTGATCTCACAGAGGGAGAGCCTCATCTGTCGGGATGTAGTCATGTTCTAGTGTCTAAAGACTTAACGGCAGGATAGAAATCTGACAATTCAGTCTTTTGAGACCCTGTATCTCTCTGGATGCAGTCTTAGCAGAAGAGGGGGCTGAAATGGGCAAGAGATGCAACCTGTGCTTACTAAATATGCTCCAAACTCAAAACAAGTCTGTGTGAAAGGTATTGTTACCTCCACTTTATGTGTGAAAATGGAGGTGGAGACAGGATTAGATACCACAGGAAGCAACAAAGTGGAACGAGGATTCAAATCCAGAGCAAGACTCCAGAGTCCTGATACCAGCTGGGAACAAAGGAAGCTGGCAGCTCAGGCTGTCCCCTGGGGATGGTACTTACACATGTTTTGCGCCTGAGTTCATCTTCAGATCATGTTTGATCAACCTGATGATGCACTTAAGGTCATTGGCCGTACACCTACAGGATGAGGCATACTCAACTTCGTCTCGGAAGAGCTGTGCATCCCCAGACCTTCTTTCCCAAGTGACTCCATCTCCCCGAACCCATTCCCATTGATTTGGACTTGCTCAGGACAGCTCTCCCACCTGGAGGCGATGTCCTGCAGGGCCTGCTGCTGCTCATCCTCCTTGGTGAGCTTAGAGAGCTGCAGGAGGAATTCATCTACTTCCTGGATGGTAAGGAGGCTCTTGGCAGCTGGAGGGAAAGACTTGCTCTGCTCAAAGAAGACTCTGATCGTCTCTGACACGTCACCCTGTCTCCAAAAACCAAAATGCCACTGCTGCAACCCCAGTGTGGCCAGGTGTATTCCCTGAAACCTCAGGCCTAAAGATAAGAGATTTCAATCACAGTTCCTGTCCCCAACTCAACATATTCACCTCGCTTCCTATGGGACACATCTCTCCACATAGGATACGCCCACCTGCCTTAGCTGAGAAGAGACACAGTACTAATCCAAGCCCAGTCAGTTTGATTCCTGCTTATGAATTTGAACTAAGAGGTAAATGCAGTCATCACATGGTGGGGGATGCTTGAATGTAAACTTCCCACTGCTGGGGCTGGAGTTATGAACAAACCAAAGGTGAATGGTAAGCCCATGGGGGAAGAAAGCAAGAACGAGAGCCTTATGAGAGACACAGCACAGTCTCAAATCCTGACTTCTGAGATAAGGCCTTTTTGTCTACGCAGTATGGGTTCAGTCCTCAGAAACTTATGAAATTAACAGCTGCAGCCTCACAGTCAGCTTCCTTGTAACGGAATCTTGCTCAAAAAGGTTTCAGTTTCCTAAAACAGTATGTGCCCAACCATTTAAGAAAAATGGCTACAGGTGCCTGGCTTGGCGGACCCCACCTGGAATATAGCCTCCCCACCACCCTCTGACCTGCTCCAGGTCCCGTGCCATATCATCTGGATTGCAGTTAAAAATGCGGCTGAAAAGCTTCACAATCTGCTTATCGTTCAAGTTGTAAACACTCTTAATGACACCAGGCAGCAGCAGCTTCACTGTTAGGTACACATCACCACGGAAACCATCTGGAGAGAGAAAAAAGGAACTCTTCTAGAGAAACAGAGCTTAAACAATAGATGAACTCAAGGAAGCAGAGGTCTAAAAAGACCTACATGTCGATGCTCCCACAGTACCCTGGGCATATCATGAGGTCAGAAGTCAGAATTCAGGGGCTGGTTGTTTATGTGTCTGCCTCATCTTCAGCCCATGGATGAACTCCCACAGGACAGAGACATGACTTTGACTTCACATCCCCAAGTGACAATGCTCAGTGACAATTTGTTATATGAATGAAAGAAAAAGAGTTGGAAGATTCTATTCCAAGCTATGCATGTAGTTCACAAAAACTTAATAAAAAATGTGGGATAGTACATTTTCCTACTGGTTGAATGAGGTGGGTTTTTCTGCCTTTCACGGGGCAGGATAAGGGCAGAAGAAGAAAGATGCCATAGTCCTCTGAAAATTGGCTACATAATTTGAGGGGTCTGGTGACAAATGCAAATGTGGGGTTCCTTGTCCAAAATTGTTAAGAATTTTAAGACAGCAAGAGCAGTCTTAAATTGACTGTCAATTCCATGTATGGTTCATGTGCCCATGGAGCCAGCCGTGGCTCTGAGATCTTCAGGGAAAAGTCTATTCAAATGCTCACAGTCCCACCTCCTGTTGAGCCTTTTCGCAAGAAGTCCTGGATGATCTGGGTCTTCGTGTTGTAGCTAGGATTATCAGCCACCATGGCACACAGCTTCCGGAACTCCCGTAGCAGACAATCCTTGTGCTTGGGGTCACATTTGCTCGAGGATAGACTTGTCTTAGGGGTAGGGCTTGAGGGGGCCTGATTAGAGTTGTTGGGCTTGGCTGTTGAAGAAACAACAAAGATGATTCATTCTGCCTTTCTGGAAAGGAAGGAAACTCACAGGCATTCTGTTGGTGCTTTATATGTAGTTTCACTCAGTCCCCTCAAAGGGCTCCCTGGGGTAGACATCACTGTATCCATGTAAAGGTATGGACGTCAAGTAATTTCCTCAAATCTCACAGCTATTAATAGTAAAGTAACAATGACACCCTCACACCCAAGTAGAGGATCAGATTGATGTGCATCTGTTTATGTGAACACTTGATAAAGGAACAAAGGCTGCCTTCACACCAAGACTGATCAGGAGGATCTCAGCAATTGTAAAGCTGATACCAGAAAAACTGGGATGAGAAAGGGGGATGAAATCAAGGGATACATGAGTCAATGTGAAATTACTGCTGTCATAGATTATCAGAGCTGGAAGGAGCCTTCAAGATTATCTAGTTCGAAGTTCTCTTACTGATGAAGAGACCCAGGTCCAAGAAGAGCAGATGACTTCCAGGATCACCTACATCCGTGGTGGCAGAGCCAGGACAAGGATCTCACCAGGAAAGTCAGGTCCCACTGTGTACTACCAACATTCCCTCGCCCTCACCACTCCAGATTTTTCTTTCTTTTTATCAAATTAAAAGGTAGCTTATGAGTATGGCTATCCTTCAAATACCTAAAAATAATGGTGAACAATTCTTTAGTGATTCCCTTTCATTTCCTTGTGATCATTCACAAAGCAAAAGCAAGGCCATTAGCAAGTTGTCTGCTGACATAAGCTTCTTGTCTGGGCCTGTATATTAGAAATCTGTCATTGTCTCTGACCTGGACTCTAAATCGAATTTTAGGGAACAAAATCTCCAAAGCATTGGTGTTCAGCAAGGTTGTAAGCATAAGAACACACTGTTCCTCTAACTCCTCCCAAATTCCACCCCCAAGACCAGGGCCCTTCTAGGGCTATGCTGTCCTTATCTTCACCTGAATTCTTCTCCATTTCTCTTTGGCCTAATACCAGAAAACAAACAAATCTCAGGGTTTTAAAATACTAAAAATCCTACAGAGCCAGGCACCATTTTTGCAATATTATCTCCTACAGTCCTCATGAGAACACGGGTAGATGAAGCAGATGTTGCCACTTTTAATTCACAGAGGTTCAGATAGGTAAAGACTTGCTCAGGGCTCCAAGATGTCAAACAACAGGGCTGGGACCAGACCCCAACACTCCGACTTCAGGTCCAGGCTTCTTTCAATCACACAAAGCTTTCAGTTCCTAAATGGCTTTATTATTTTCTGTAACTGAGTCAATCATAAGAATGTCTCAAAACAATATAAAAGGTATAGGGTTTGGGTGAAAGAACACAAGGACTGGAATCAGACTTTAGTGCATACTCCATTATGAACCTAAACTTCAGCTTTCTCATTCATAAAATAGGCCTAATGAAAACATTTCTGAAAGTTAACTGAAAACCAAATAAAAGTCCCTAGGCCAAGGCTACCTGTTTCTGAAGGTCAACAAATAACCCTGATCTTCTCAACTCCCCATGCTCTAGCAAGATGCTCCTGAATCCCTATCTATGAAACAGTAATTCTATGTTATGTAAAGAAACCACATGTGTATAATTATGTGTGTGTACATGGTAAAGAGAAAGAAAGAAAACTAAACACTTCACTATTCATCTGTCCTGCTATAATCCAACCCTTCAGGAGATGGGATTTGAACCCAGAACCCATTGATTCCAGACAGCACATGCCTCCTGATGAGGCTGCAGCTTCCTGACAGAGTAATTCTCTTCAGATCCTTTGTTCCTTCTTGTTCCATGTTCCACAAACATTCCAATCCTTTGAATAAACAGTTGTAAGAAATAAGAGAAATCAAGGGATAGACTCCATGTATGACATCTCCCTCCTCCTTTCATCTCCAGTTCAGGCAAGTTTAGGATAATTTCTCAAAGTCCTTTCGTTACAGAAACATAAAGAAGTAAAGGGCAGGTTACAAAAATCTGTCTAAACCAGGAAATAACTTCAAATAGAAAAAGTCTTGACAAAACAAACCTCGTCCTGACGCATGAGAGATTAAAATATAAGAAAAAGTGATGCAAGTACAGCACTAGTTGACCAGGACCTATCTCTGCCCTAAGATAAGTAAATTACTGAGCCCAGAGAGCATGATTTTCACTGAGTCAAATAAGAGGACCCTCACAGCTCACATGGCCTCAACCTATCTTACCTGAAAAGCCAGAAAACTTCCGGGGATTGGTGTTGGTGACAAGTGAAGCTCCTTTTACTGGGGATGCCACCTGGCCAGTTGTCGTCAACTTAGCCTGCACAACAGCTTTCTTCTTCGGTGTGCCTGCTGCCTTACAAGACAGATCTATAGAACCCCAAAAGAAAGGAAAATATCCTTCAGTGAAGGATCTCAGAGAACTTCCAAAGACTCTGATCAATTGCTTTAAGAGCCTTGCTTGGTAAGCTGGTCTTCTTGAATTAAGGTGGTAGATTAGTGGGTGAAGGGAAAGGGAGAGGATTCTGGGGAAAACAGGCCCAGTTACCATTTACCTCTATGAGTAACCTAAATTTTCATTAACTTTCTTCACTTCTTATCCCACATGTATAATCTTTAGAACTAAGAAGATTTGGGGGAATCAGCAGTTGCATTTTGATAGATAAAACTTGGGGACCTCAGCTCCATAGAATAGGCCAAATTTACAGATGAACAAAAATGTAAAATGAAGACAAATCACAGAACACGTTGGTTTGGCAGAGGGAGGAAATTTCCAGCTATTGACTCATCTGAGGTGACAGTTTACCCTTTTCTTCTAAATGAGAGATAGGTGAAGAAGTAACAAAAGCTGAGGCCAATGGCTAACGCAGGGCAGGGTGGATGAGGAACCTGAGAGTAAAGCATATGGGAAATAGTTTCCTCTCCTGTAAGTCCTTTATCTTTCCTCTCAACAAAGACAGATCTCCATTTTCAGAGCCACTGTTGAGTCTTCCTGCAGTGACCAGAACTGTGATTAACTGAAGATGTAAATATTAAGCTGGGTACAGTGACACACACCTGCAATCTCAGCAATTTAGAAGGCTAAGGCAGGAGGATCCCAAGTTTCAGATTAGCCTGGGTAACTTAGCAAGAACCTGTCTTAAAATGTAAAAAATAAAGGGACCGGTGAGGCTGGGCGTGTAGCTCAGAGTTAGGTTTAATACCTAGTACTGCCCAAAATAAAAAAGGAATATTACTTTACAGATGCTGAAGATCAAAGAGGACTAATGACTAATTGAGTTTGAACACACTGGTGTAATATTTCTAAATATGCAATATGCATATATGCGTGAACATGCATGTACATGTGAATAGACACATGTATCTATAAGTACATGTACACACACACATACATACACATGTATTTTCTAGCTCTACTTGTTCAAAGGGTTTAAAAGTGAAGACACCCATGATGATAATATGTAGAATCCAGATTTTTTTTGTGTGTGTGGTACTGGGCATTGAACACAGAGGTGCCAATGAGACACATCTCCAAATCTCTTTTTTGTCTTTTTCTTTTTTTGTGGTTCTGGGGATGGAACCCAGGGCCTCACGCATTACCAAGCAAGAGCTCTACCACTGAGTTACAGCTCCAGTATCCCCTAGCCTATTCTTTAAATTTTGTAATAGGTCTCATTAAATTGCCAAGTCTGACCTCAAACTTATGATCCTCTGGCTTTAGTTTCCCAAGTCAACAGGATTACAGGTATAATCCGTACACACCCAGATTTTGATTTTGATTTCTAATATCATTCTCCACTAACAGGAACTGGGACTCCTAAGAGAAACAGCATAGGATACACAGAAAATTCTGTGACTGGGGTAGGACACACACAGGAGAAGACTAAGGGTATCTTGTTATGCTGAGCATGGAATACTTAAAACAAGTACAAAAAAAATGAAGATATACAGGATACAGAAGGCAACTTAAAGGGGATAAGTGGCAAAATTAAGCAGCAATGAATTATAAGCTATAGGGAAAAAAACAGGAATCTATGTGTCCATACAGATAATAAAATGACACATAAAAGGGTGTGGGTAAACTGGGCGCGGTGGCGCACGCCTGTAATCCCAGCACTTGGGGGGCTGAGGCAGGAGGACCGTGAGTTCAAAGCCAGCCTCAGCAACTGAGCGAGGCCCTAAGCAACTCAGTGAGACCCTGTCTCTAAATAAAATACAAAATAGGGCTGGGGGTGTGGCTCAGTGGTCAAGTGCCCCCGGGGTTCAATCCCCAGTACAAAAAAAAAAAGGGGGGGTGGTGGTAGTGGGTACTTTGTTCTCCAAAAAACGTCAATGTCATAAAAGAAAGACTACAGAAATGCTCCTGATTAAAGGAGGCTACAGACATGACAAGTAAATGCAATTTCCACTCTAATCCTAGACTGGGATCCTACACTGGAGAAATAAAACCTACTAAAGATAGTATTCAATTGATAAGATAGTGTACAATGATTAAAGTATTATATCAAGGATAAATTTACTCAAGTTGATAGCTGTATTATTGTCCTGTAAGATAATATTCTAGTTCTTAAGATAGATGAATGGAGGTATTTAAAGGTAAAGAACTGCTAGGTGTGGTGGCACCTGCCTGGAATCCCAGCAACGTGGGAGGCTGAGGCAGGAGGATCATAAACTCAACAACTTCCTAGACCCTGTCTCAAAAGAAAAAGAAATAAAAAGAGCTGGAGTTATAGCTCAGTTGTAGAGCACCCCTGCCTGTTATCTCCAGAAGCACACACACACACAAAGGTAAAAGGCTATGATGTATAAGTAAAAATGATTCAGGGAAAAAATAAAAACAAAAAATATGTGGCTGGGTGAAGAGAGCACATGAACACAAATGATAAAGAAAATAAACTCCGCAGTAGGTAAACCTGTTTAAAGAGTGTAAGTGTTCCTTGCACTATTTTTTTCTCATATTCATTAATCAGTTTGAAATTATTTCCAAATAAAAAGTTTAAAAGCTTAGAGAAAAAAAGGAACAAAAAACTGGGCTCTCCTCTCCTCCCTTTTTCCATCAGCCCCAGCCCCAGAAGGACGAGAAAGCCCTGCTCCCCATCCCACCTGCAATGTGCTGGGTTATCTGTTCCTTCTCATTGTCTTCCAGCTCTTCCCAGCCTTCCAGCTCTGTGAGGTCTTCAATTTTTTTTGTGGTGGCCCGAGCCCGCTCCAGCTTCTCAAACATGCACTTAATGTGGTACCACTCTTTCATATCACCCCCAGACTCTGAGAAGGGATTGGGCACCACCTTGCCAATGCGGCACACACCCTTCACAATCTTTTCCTTGCATTTTTTGCAGCCAGCTGTGCCACGCTTGGCGTAGTCCACACAGAACCGTTGCTCAGCCATCTCACAGGGGCCACTGCAGAGTCCCACATGCGACCCTGGCAAGAAAACAAGGCAGGTGGCACGTGGTCTTAGATGGCCTCCCTGGAATGACAGAACAGGCTTTCTTCTCTGGAGGAGGTAGCGCCCACGAAGCAGATCTGTTTCCAAGCACTGGCTGAATTGTCTTATGTCAGGCCAGTGACAGTGTTCTCTGAACAGGCACAGTGCTCTTCGGCCAAGTGCACACAAGTTTTGGGGGAAGAGGATCTTGAAGGCCAAAGTCATATAGCTGCATGAAAAGACAGGAGGCAAAAAAAAAAAAGTGAGATGTAAATGAGAAACCAGGTTTCTAATTTCCCAAAGGCCAGAATCTCATACAGTCCATGCTGACTAATCAAACACTTCCCAAAGCATTAAAGATTCATTGCCTACAGTGAAGCAGAGTTCCAACACAGGAAATCCAGTTTCCAAAAGGGTATTCAATAATCTAATGTACATAAATATATCTAGTAAATCACAATGAAGAGATTCCAGATAACATAAATGCTTTTTCTCAATCTGCAACAGTCATAATGGATGATTTAAGTATTACAAAATCCTGAAGTTTCCTTTCAATCACCAAGAAAAATTAATGATGTTCATGAAGTTCTAATTAGAAGTGTAACACATATGCCATCCTCAGAAAACAAAACCACTGTATAGAGTCGTGATTTAAACAGAAGTCTTTTGAGAGGCAACTAAGCAGAGCTCAGAACCAGAGGGTCCAGGTTCAAGTCCGAGCTAAGCACTTATTAGCTGTGTGTCCTTGGAAGGTTTCTTAATCTATTCTTGTTTTCTTATTTATAAAACATGTCTAATAATAAATTGACACTAATTGACTAATTCAATTAGTTTTTGTTTTAGGGGTTTTTGTTTTTTTAGTTGTCAATGGATTTTATGTATGTATGTATTTTATTTATTTATTTATTTATTTATTTATTTATTTATTTATTTTTTATTTATTTATATATGGTGCTGAGGATGGAACCCAAGGTCTCATACATGCCAGGCAAGCCTCTACCACATCTCTAGCGCCCCCGCCCCCACCCCGCAAGGGTTTTTGTTTTAAGAGTAAAGCCTTTACAGTAGGGCACACAGCAAGGGCTCAGTAATGTTAGTTCCAACTCTAATCAATGAAGCGATTAAGCTGAGGATCTCGATGTGCAATTAACCTGTTTAATTCAGCAACTTCAAAGATTGCTGAATCAACTACATCTAGTTGAAGCATCTATTGAAGGTAATTATAAGTCAATCCAAGTGGTTTATCAATTGTGATTACATGCACATCGTTTTATGTTTGTACTTAAAAATAACTTTATTGTTCTAATTTTAAATATTAAAGAAATTATTTTCAGCCTGCATAGTGCTATGAAGTGAAATTACCACTGCATTATAATAAACGCGGGCCTTACTGCAGTACAACACAGTGCAAAGAAAAGCAGGAGGTCTTTGGACTCAGGGATGGGAGGACCAGCCTATCAACCTTAGAACTGCTACCCTGGAGGTATCTCTGAACTTCGGAGCCTCAGTTTTCTTATTTCTAAAACGGAAAATGAGACCTACCTCAAGGAGTGGTTGGGGAAATTACAATGAATCCATGAACGGGCTGACGGTGGTGGTGGGGTTCTGAACTCTCTAAAAATGCATACAAAATGTGTATATTTGACTATGTATGCTTTTGGGGAGAGAAGATCCGTAAGTTTCGTGAGATTCACAAAGAACTGCATAACCCCGCGAAGTTGAAGAACCGCTGCGGAGGTGAGCAAGGCCAGGAGGCTCACAGGAGCAGCTCAGGACAAGCTGGACCTCAAAGCGATCCTTACAAGTGCAGCCCGCGGCCCCCGGATAAGCAAAGGACAATAATAGAAGGGCCCGACTTAGGGCGCTCCGGAGGCACCACGCCGCCGTGCGGAGCCGAGGCCTGGCCGCAGCCGCCGTCCGGGGCCTCTGCGGAGCTCTTCGGGCAGGCCGGCCAGGGGCCGGCCCCTGGGGGTCCCGGGGCTCCGCGGGCTCCCGTGGGCTCCCGGGGGGCCGCCACGTCACTGAGGGTGTGCCCCCAGGCTCCTAAGGCGGGCGGGCGGGGGAGGAGCCGATGGCGCCTCCCGGGCCGCACTGCGCTGGAGCCCCGGCCCCGGCCCCGGCCCGCTTCCCTCCCCACGCCGCGCTCAGCCTCGCCGCCCCTCACCTGCCTCCCCGACTCCAGCGCCCACCATTTGCCTCCGGACCAGGCGCCCAAAGGCCGCGAGCAGCCCACTGACGGTTGGAGAGCCTGTCTCTTTAAATACGGGTCCTTGAGCTGGGGGCAGTGCGCAGGCGCAACAACTGAGGCCCGAGCTACGTGACCCGGCCCCGCCCCCGGGCCCGCCACGTGCTTGGTGTGGATTCCGCCCAGTCGGGTTTGGAGGTGGTGGTGAGTGGAGGTGCTGGGATCGCCAGCCCCGCCAGTACTTCCCCAGATGGCTAGAAATCATCTAGTCTTTAAAGGTGTTTATTAAGAAACTGTTGTAATGAGCTTGGCAAAGGTTTTGTCATCCAAGCTTTTTCCGTATCGCCTCTGCCCTGTGGCACGCATTGTAAGTATGTGGTAACTTCCTAAATCGAAAAGAAACAGTAGGTAGGTAGTAGGTTAGCTGTCGTGTGAAGCAGCGGTGGAGAGAGTAACCCCTTGTTTACATAGTGTACTTTCTCTTCTAAACCTCAAGTCCGCTTTATGACAGCTTGAGATGGCTATTTATAGAAAAGAGCGGCAGGCTCAGAGAAGGCGAGTAACTGTGTTCAGAAACAAGGGCAAACAACAGGATTTTGTTACATAAAGAAAAGATTCCCAATGGGATTCTTTGTTCTCTCTCTCTGTCTCTCTCTGCTAGTGGTACTTGAACCCAGGGACTTCCCACAACTGAGCTACATCCCCAACCCTTTTGATTTTTTGAGACACGAAGTTGATGGGACTGGCATCGAACTTGTGACCCTCCTGCCTCAGCCTCCCAGGTCTCTGGGACTATTGGCCTGCACCACCACCCAAGAGGATTTTCTGCTGTGTGATAGTTGGACCTTCATTCTGTAGTGGAGGGTGAACCATGAAGGAAACTAGGGAGTAGTGATTACTGTTTAAGTTGATCAGGGAGTGACTGAGGCAAGGGAACCAAATGGAAGGCCCTTGTGAGGATCCATGTGAGAGAAGAGTGGCCTGATGAAGTGCTCATCTCTCTGTTATGAAATAAGGATGACTTGAGTGAGCAGATAGAGGCCATCATCTGAACTAGAAAATAACAGGAGGAGGTACACACAGTAAAGGGATGAGTTTTGTTTGGATGTATTAAATTTGGTTGATTGAGGCTAATGTTGACTTCAATGTTCAAAGTGGACTAAAGCCTCTGTCTTTTCTGTAATGTGTGGCAGAATAACTGTCTTCAAAATTGGAAGTCCTCAGAAGGCTCACATCCTAACTCCACTGATCCTGAATATCTCTACCACTGCCCTGCTTACATTTTGATTTGAAACTCTTAACTGGTATTCATCTTTTCCCCTAACCCTTTGCTGTCCAGTGCTGTAATAATCACTAGCCACATGTGACTTTTGAACACTTGGAATGTGGCTAATGTAAACTGAGGGCTGTGCATGGTGTAGCAAGCCTGTAATTCCAGCTGCCTGGGAGGCTGAGGCAGGAGGATCGAGAGTTCAAAGCCAGTCTCAGCATCTTAACAAGACACTTAGCAACTCTGCAAGACCCTGTCTCTAATAAAATAAAAAAGGGCTGGGGTTGTGGCTCAGTGGTTGAGCACCCCTGGGTTCAACCCCAGTATCCCCCCCAAAAAAATATTGAGAGAGGCTGTTAAGTAAAAAGGGCACACCAATAAATAAATACCCCCCAAGAATGTCAGCTCCTACTAATAATATGTGTATGTTAATTACATGTTGAAATGATTTTTGATTTGTTGGGTTAAATAAAATATATTATTAAAATTAATCTCACCTGTTTTTTGACAATGTGGCAACTAGAAAATATGAAATTGCATGCTTAACTTGCACTATATTTCTGTTAGATGGCAAAGCCCTAGATTTAAAACCTATTTGCAGAGGGTGGCATCTGTGCCTTGTGCTTCTTTTTAGCCTCCCTGACAGTGCCAGGCGCATAGTACACAGAGGAGTGAATGAAACTTTGAAAGTAATAAGATCCCTTACAAGGATGTTTAGTAAAGTTTATCTTTGGCAGTATTTGCAGACTTGGCTTCTTAATATTGTTTTGCTTCATTAGAGCTCCATGTCACCCCTAATGATCTCTGACTCAGGTCCCCTGCTATGACATGGAAGTAGGTGGGAAAGCTGGAAGTTGCATCTCTTTAGAAAAGTGGGAACTGTGCTCCCAAGGGGATTATCAAGTGTTGGGGAAACAGCTTTGGAGTAACACAGATTTGAGTTATGTTCCACCACAACCTGTGTGACCTTCACCTGTCTTCATCTCTGGGTGTTAGTTTTCTGGATGAAATGGCAGCAGTTTTACATTTTACATTTAGGTCTGTGATTCATTTTGAGTTAGTTTTTGAAGGGTATATAGTCTTTTTTTTTTTTTTCCTTTTTTGCATGTGGCTGTCCAAGTTATTCAAGCACTAATTCTTTTTTTTTTTAAAATATATTGTAGTTGTAGATGGACACAATATCTATCTTTCTTTCTTTCTTTCTTTCTGTATTTATTTATTTATTTATTTATTTATTTATTTATTTATTTTTTTGGTACTGGGGATTGAACCCAAGGGCACTCCACCACTGAGCCACACCCCAGCCCTATTTTGTATTTTTTATTTAGAGACAGGGTCTCACTGAGTTGCTTAGGGCCTCACTAAGTTGCTGAGGCTGGCTTTGAACTCGTGATCCTCCTGCCTCAGCCTCTCAAGTCCTGGAAATATAGGTGTGTGCCACCGCACTCGGCTATTTCTTTATTTTTATGTGGTGCTGAGAATCAAACCCAGGGCCTCACACATGCCAGGAAAGTGCTCTATCACTGAGCCACAACTCTAGCCCCAAAGCACTAATTCTTGAAAGACTCTTTTCTCTATTTTGTGCTTTTGCTACTTTGTCAAAGATTATTTTACTGAGCTGGGGTTGTGGCTCAGAGGTAGAGCACTCACCTAGCACATGTGAGGCACTGGGTTCGATCCTCAGCACCACCTATAAATAAAAAAAAAATAAAGGTATTGTGTCCACCTACAACTAAAAAAATATTAAAAAGAAAAAGATCATTTTACTGTATTTATGGGTCTACTTCTGGTCTCTGTATTTTTTGTTTGTTTGTTTTTGGTATTGGGAATTGAACCCAGGGGTACTTAACCACTGATCTATGTCCCCAGCCTTTTTTGTTTTGAGACAAGTTCTTACTAAGTTGCTAAGGGCCTCACTAAATTGCTGAGGCTGCCCTTGAATGTCACAATCCTCCTGCCTCAGCCTGCCAGGTTGCTGGGATTATAGGCCTGTGCTACCACATCTGGCTTGGGCTCTGATCTGTTTGTTTCATCAATACCACACTGTCTTGATCACTGTAGCTTTATAATTTAAATCTTCAGGTGGTCTTGGTCTACCAACATTGTTGTTTTTCTTCAATATGTGGGTCTTTCACTTCATATAAATTATAGAATCATTTCCTAAAGACAATACTAACAAAATAACTTGCTGGGATTTTGATTGGGATTGCACTGAATCTGTGGATCAAGTTGGGAAGAATTGACATCTTGACAGTATTGAGTCTCCTATCTACAAACATTGAATGTCTCTCCATTTGTTTTGTTCTTTGAGTTCTTCAAAGTTTTGTAGTTTTCCTTATATAGATTTTGTACATATTTTGCTAAATTTAAATATTTCATTTTGGGTGGAGTGAAATAAGGGTAAAATTACCTTTTGTGATTGTTTATGACAGTTAAATAAGATAACTAATATTAACCTGCAAACTTTCACACTTAGAGGTTTTTCAGTTAATGTACATTCTCCTCCACCTTCTAGTATGGATACGTTTATCCCACTGCAGAGTTTAGTCATTCCTTAGATTCATCAGTCAAGTATCTATTGAATGCCTACTCTGTATCAGGCACAATTCTCGAACCTGAAATACAACAAAAATTCCAACCCTGGTGAAGCCAACAGGCTAGTGTGAGACATAGCAAACTAGTAAAATACATAGGCTGTAAGGTATGGATGGGTACTGTGCAAAAAAAGGGAGCAGCAGAGGATCAGAGGTGTGGGACAGTGGGGTCAGAGTTGCAGTTTCAAATACAGATCAGAAAGGATTCACTAACTACGACAGAAAAGTCTTTATGAAAGAAACTGAGAGTGTTGGCCCATGCCTGTAATCCCAGAGACTTGGGAGGCTGAGGCAGGAACATCACAAGTGTGAAACCAGCCTCAGTGATTTAGCAAGACCCTGTCTCAAAGAATAAAAAGGATGGGGTATGTAGCTCAGTGGTAAAGCACTCCTGGGTTCAATCCCCAGTACCAAAAGAAGGAAAAAGAATTAATAAAAGAGGGAGCCATATGCAGATCTAGGGTAGAGGGAGTATCAAGGAAAGACCAGGAGGCCAGAATGTGCGTGACACATTGGGAGAACAACTAGAGTGGCTCAAGTTAAGTTTGAGAAGAGCAGAGGATGAGGTCAGCAAAGAGACAGCTCCTGCAGGGCCCTAAACCCTTACAAAGACAGTAACTTTTAGTGCAGATGAAATGGGAAGCTAATGGATTGCATTGCACAGAAAAATTACATGATCTGACTTAGGTTTTAACAGGATCACTCTCACTCTGGCCTCTGTGTCAGAAGTTGGGAGATGAGTTAGGTAGCTACTGTGATTACCTGGAGAAAAATGAGAGTAGCTTCGGTGGCAACAGTGAAAGTAGTGAGAAATAACTGAGGCTTATGGACCCATACTAGGGGGTCTGTGGATGGGCTTGGGCATCCTGGAAACCCCTGAATTTTTATACAAATGTTTGTGTGCATGTGCATTTTAGAGGGGAGAACTTCTGGAGTCTCTAAGCAAAACCATGATGGTGAATAATCAGGACACCCCATGCCTATTTCTAGCTATTCAAAAATCCATGATTAACTCCTTTCTTCAGACCTTGGTCATAAATTCTCTGGGGCATTGATCTTGTTTGTGAGTGTCTCAGAGCTAATACCACTCTAAGACTGTCATCCTTGGCTTCCAGTTTAGATTCATTGGAGTTGTTAAGAAGAAATAAAAATAACAGGGAAATGGGTAGATTCTGTATATTTTCTATGCTTCTCACTGGAAGCGGGGAAGCCACAGGCAGGAATAGGTAAAAGGTTTCATACCTTCCTAGAGAGGATGGGCACTCGTGAGGTTTGTTTCCTCTCAGTGGATTCTCTTCTTTAATAAGCTCTGCTCTATGAATCACATAAATCTCAGCAGCGAAAGCCAATTTTACGGTTTGGTTTGCTTAATAGTCGCACAATTAAAGTAAGTTGTAAAAAAATGGTGGTGGTGTTTGCCAGGATAAATATTTAAAAGGGAACAGCTGTGGGAAGATATAATAATTCAGATTAGTCCCTGGTTTTTCTTTCTTTTTTTAGTACAGGCTGCAGAGGTTGGTTCTTAACCAGAGGTGTTTCCTGGCCTCTCCTTTGACCATCTTGTGCTACAGCTGCCAGGCTCAGGTAGGGAGGAGCTGAGAGGAGCAAAGCTTTGGGAGTGGCTGGTGCATGGCAGAACCGGGAGAGGGTGTGGTTCTGCAGCAGGACCTAGAAAAGGGTTAAGGTGTGGGGGAAGACTCCAAGTGGTTGTCACTGTCCGTGAGCTCCTGAGTTGGGTTTTCTAGTGTGAAGTCCTGTTGGATATGTTTTTCAGGAAGAAAGTTAGTGCTTTTAAGAGGAAAATATGGTTTATAAAGAGTTAAGCCTATTTGGGAAGCAGATTTCAGTTCTGTATCCTCCACTGGACACAGCTGGGTGATTGATAGTGTTGGTGATTGCCAGCTTTGGTTTGGAGGCAGAGGTTGAAGACAACCTCTTTTCTTTTAAGATAGCCTTTTTTTTGGTTTATTACAGCATTCATGGCTCTACCTTCTCCATGAATAAATCCATACAAAGTTGGAAATTAAGACCATGATATATAAAGAAAGGAAGAAAGCATGGAATTAAGTCTCAGGGATAGTACAAGTCACCAGGCTTGGCATCCTCCCATTTTCAAGTACACTAACAAGGCTACTGGGATCCCCATTGCAGTGGAAACAGTAGAACCCATGCTGTATTGTCTTTCAGAATTTGGGGGTCCATGGAAGGTTTAACCTATGATCCAGGTCCAAAAGTCCCAGCCTTCTCTTCCACCACCAAAGCTAGCTTCATGTTCTGGTCAGAGAGCTCATCCCTAATGCACAGTTCCAGGGAGTAGAATGGATTCTTGAGGGCAAAGTCTGAGTAAATTTCACAAATTTTTTGAAGAACAGAATCTATTCCAGCTTGCCCAGGTTCTGCCAACACCACAACCTTGATGCCTGTCAGGGTCTAGAAGCAGTGCAGTTTGAATGTGTCTGTCTCCAGCATCTCCATGCCTGAGCTTCCCTGTTCGAGAAGCAGCTAGGAGCTAGTGGCAAGGAGTAAGTGGAACAGGGAGGTTAGCATGAGCTTCTGATGGGAGGTGAGGTGGGCCAACCAAATTGAATGGACACTGGCTATTTAGTCGGGTTATCCAGATGCTCCAGCATCTCTTTTCCATCAGTCACGTATTGACCTTCACATCCACGCTATTGATGACCAGCACTGTGTGGCTCGTGTTAGGAAGAACTTGACACAGGCAATACCATTTTGAAACATATCCTCCATATTAGAACAAGAGTCACCTCACGGTCACTCTGAATCAGCCTGACCTTCAACCCCAGAGGATACTTGGTTATCATGCAAAGAAAGGAAATTGTTATCCAGAACTGGAATTCTGAAAATTCCTGGTTTGACATGGAACAGTGACCACCTCAAAGAATAGAGGTGACCACAAGGACCCTTCCTAACAACCCCCTAGCAACAGCCTAACCACAAAACTTCCTCCACTCTCTCATGCCCCTATAACTACCCCAGACTGTAAGTGGAAGATGGATCTCAGTCTCCTGAGGGCCCCCCCTGCAGGTTTGTCCCTAGTAAGCCAGTGTTACTGTTGAGCCACTTCTCCCTCTTGATTTCCTTCCTTCACTTCTTTCCTTACAGCCCACCTGGATGCCATCTTGCTGTCTGAAGGCAACAGCACATGCTCTCCTGTAGCTTGATAGCAGATCCAGCAAATACCTGGATGTTTCCTCAGCCTCAGCCAGTGGCTAGCAGTTGTCCAGTCAGTACATCAGGTTGCTGCCTTTTTTATCTCATACATGCTAAAAATCACCATTGCAACCACTGCTACTCAGGAACTTGAATCTGACCTCTTCTCCAAGTCTTCGTAACCCCCATCCCTTTTTATTTTTATATTGAGACAAGTTCTCACTAATTTGCTTAGTCTTGCTCAATTGCTGAGGCCGGTCTCAAACTTGTGATCCTCCTGCCTCAGCCTCCCAAGTCCCTGGAATTACAGGTGTGTGCCACCATGCCCAGCTGACAGGCACTTTCTACTGCTCTTGTTCCTCCTGACCCCTTCCTTATCCCAGAGCCCCTCCCCTCCTCTCTCTTTTGCTGGACAGTTCTGCCCACACCCTGTTGCTAAAGAGGACTGATCTGAGCAGCCCATTGTGCCTCCCTCACCTGCCTGCAGTTCCTGTCTTGGTCTTGATGATTTGTGTGGGAGGGTCCTTAGGGAGCACCTAGACAGCCTAATACTCATGATAAAGCTAAGACTCAGGATAGGTGGCTATTGCATAGATAGTGAACGGCAGAAGTGGGACTCCAACCCTAGCTACTTTTTTTTTTTCTAGAGTCCTTTCCTTAAGTGACTATTTTCTTAAAAAGAAAAGGCTTCTCTATTTTCCCCTTGGTCTCCTTTGGAAGGGTCTAGAAGCTGGAGATTCAAGAGCCACTCCATAACTGCAAGGAAAATCCCCATTAAAAGAAAGAATTGTGCAGTTTTGTCTGTCACCACTGTTTTTCCCCAATTGAGGAAGATTAGGCATCCCCAGAAATGAGTTTGCTCTTTTTTCCCACGCTGTGTTTCTACTTCTGATGGGGAGTCTAAATTCCTTGGGTCACATACAAGGCTCTTCATAATTTAGCCCCAGCAGAGTTCTTGTCCTGCCTCTCGCCACTTCCTTGAAATAAAGGCTCAAGGCCATGTCTTATTGCTTTTGTCTTTAGTGTGCTTCCCTCCTTCAGTGCTTTACAAACTGTCCTCATCCTTTGGGGCTACGCTCAAATTTTAAATCCTCAGAGCCTTTCCCAACTCTCTTCTTGTAGTCAGTTGCTCCCTCCAACATGCCCCCCAATCACCATGTTGCATAAACACACTAATTTTATTACATGATGTTATAATTAGTTGTATACATTTAGACCAGTGATTTTCACTGGGGGATGGTTTGCCCCGAGGGGACATTTGGCACTATCTGGAGTCATTTTTGGTTAACACAATGGAGTGGTGGCTGTTGATGAGGTCCCTCGCATTCTGGGGTTGAGGCTAGGGATGCTGCTACACCTTACAATGCATAGGACATCCCCCTTCCCACTAGCCCCCAGGAATTACTTAGCTCCAAATGTCATTCATGTAGAAGTTGAGACCTGGTCTCTCTAAACCCTGGTCTAAACAGATCCCTTCACTTCAAGACCATATCATATTCATCTGTACTGGCAAGTGGAGATTCTCAGTAAATAAATATACAAACGAAACAGTAAATGAATGGGGATAAATGGGTTTAAGCATTCTTGGAAAGTACCTCTCCTTAATCCAGGCCCTCTGCTACTTCTAGATTATCCAAAACAAACTGCCCACCCTTTTGTGTTTTCCCTAAGATACCCTTTCAGGGCTGGTGACATGGAGAAATGACAGTACCCTGGAACCCAGAAACCATAGAATAGTAACAGCTACCAGCACCAAGTAGGTCAAATGCTATGTTAAAAGCACCTACACAAATTTAACTACTTAAACCTCTCAGTAATCCTTGAAGATAGAAACTTATCTTCCCTGTTTTGTATTTAAGAAAACTAACAATGAAAAATCCAGGGTGACCCAAGGTCACCTTGTTAAAGAGTGGTTGTATCAATCCATTTTCCATTATTATAAGGAAATTCCTGAAGCTGGGTAACTTTATAAAGAAGAGAGGTTTACTTAGCTCACCATCCAGGAGTTCAAGGGCATGGTCCTGGCAATATCTTGGCTCTGGGAAGGATGATATGCAATGGCAGGAGCATGTGCAGAAGCAAGACACATTGCAGGACAGAAGCCAGAAAATGACTCAGAGTTCAGGCTCAGGCTTTCATAATAGCTTATCTCCAGAGAACTAATATAGGGGTCCCATAAGAACTACCTTAATCCCTTCATAGGGTAGGTCCCCAGTGACCTGAGGACCCCCACCAAGCCTTTCTTCTTTAAGATCCCACCCATCTCCCAACACTACACTGAGGACCAAAGTCTCAGTCTTTGGGAGACAAACCACATCTGAACCATAGCAGTGGTAGATCATAGGCACTATGTAACTATTGGTCCCATTTGGAATGTCTGGGAACTTCAAGTTATCATTCTTCCCATCAGAGGACAAAGGAGTCAACTTTATTGTTGGTGAAATGGGGGTAAGGCAGGATGAAAGAATCAGTGGATTACAAACTTCAAAAAAATATGGCTTCCTAGTCCAGCCAAGGTTTCTCAGGAGCACCGAGTTCCCTTGACCTTGAAAGGCAACTTCCTTTTGTTTTAGTACCAGGGATTGAACTTAGGACTTTGTGCATGCTATATAAGCACCCTACCACTGAGTTACATCCCCAGCCCTTTTTGTTTTTGAGATGAGACAGGGTTTCCCTAAATTCCCCTGCCTGGCCTTGAACTTGCAATCTTCCTGCCTTAGTCTCCCAAGTAGCTGTGATTATAGGCATGATGGTATAGCTACCATGCCTCACTTCTGTAATCTTAATTCTTACTATTTTGGAGGATCATCTTCTATTTTATACATTTCATTTTTAAATATATAAAGATGTCTCTGGGGGGCAGGGGATATAGTTCAGTGGTATAACACAGGGCTCTAGGTTTGATTCCTAGTACTGCAAACAAACAAAAAGTTGTAACTGGGAATTAAGCTATATCTAGTTTTACTTTAGCAATTAACTTGCTAAGCTAAGTGACCTTGGACAAGTTGTAGACATCTAGAATAACAATTAGGTAATAAAAGTTGCTTTACTTCTCTGGGGTATGTTGAGACTTCAAAACTATTGTGAAGGATTAAAAATACTCTCACTATACAAACACATTATAATATTAATAAGGATGCATGGTGATAGTAGAAAGAATAGGGACTTTTGGATTGTTTCCTTTTGTAGGTTGCTTCATTTCTTAGCCTTGGTTTGGTCCTCAGTTTGGTCCTCAGTGTAAAATGAAGATTTATATTTTACAGGTTTGTTGTGAGGATTAGAGATGGCATGTCAAGCCTTAGCATAACACCAGAACATGGTATGTATCTAATAATCTAATGTATCTAATATATTAATAGATTCATACCATGTTATTAATAATCTGACCACCTGGTTTGATTGAAATTGCCTTACAATTTACAAAACAATCGACAAAATAAGCAACACAGGGAAAGCAATGCCAGGCCTGGAGACACATACCTCTAATTCTGGAGACTCAGGAGGCTGAGGCAGAAGTTCAAGGCTAGCCTGGGCAATTCAGCAAGACCCTGTCTCAAAATAAAAAAATAGATGGGCTGGGGATATAGCTCAGTTAGTAGAGTGCTTGCCTCGCAAGCACAAGGCCCTGGGTTCAATCCCCACCACTGCAAAAAATAAATAAATAAATAAATAAATAAATAAATAAATAAATAAATAATAAAAAAAATAGAAAGGACTGAGGGTGTATCTTAGTGGCAGAGGGCCTCTACGTTCAATCCCCATTATGGGGTAGCAGGGTGGGAGGAAGAAAACAATCAACCACCCAGTGTGGTCCTTACCACTCCCTAAAGGTGACCGCTGGCTCCCAAGTGAGCACAAATCCTGCCAAATGCTGTTAGCAAAATGGTGGTGCAGCCAGATGGAACTCAGTTCCTCCTCTGAGACTAGGAGCGCTTTCAGTGAAGGATGGCTGAGTGCAAAGATTCACTGAAATGGCTTTGACTGCCAAGTGATGGGAGGAGGGAGCCAAATGGCAATGGTGAAGGCTGAGAGCAGCTGGGAGGCAGTGTGTACTTGCTGACTCTTGATCTTTCCCTGCTTCTGATTCATTTAATTCCTCTATTCTCCACTTGAGTCCTCTAGGCAATCAGGGCTGCCCACAGCTCCCTCTGACATATGGACATTCCCTTTGCTTGTTTGGTGTCATGAGGAATTACTATTAGCTGCTAAATGCGGAGGTGGCCCATTGCACTCTAGAGGCTGTGGTGTATACCTCCTTGAGCTGCTTGTGTGCTCAGAATAGGTGAAGATTTCATGTGTCAAGCAAGTAAGGGAGACGTAGCAGAAAGAGATTTCTTAGCCCTTTATTCAAGCCTCTTTTATTCTGGTTGCCACTTCTGTGAGTCAGCTTGGTCTTTTTGTCACTTTCCCAAGCAATATCCAACTTTGTGGGTATTATTCATTCAACAGATATTTATTGAACCCTATTATGAACCCTTGTGGGACAGGGAGATTCTTCTGGGGAGAGACATTAACTTGGGTACAAATAAGCCAATTAAAAATAATAAGTTTAATGAACTTATAAAATAATATGGTAGTGATAGGAGGTGAGGGATGACTGTTTATCTCAGAAAAGGACATTTGGACTGAAGACTAGCATGCTACCTGAAGTTACATTCCAAGCAGAGAAAACTCCAAAGAAACAAGCTCTGAAATGGCACATTAAAGGACCAAAAAGCTAGCCAGTGAGAATAAAGAGGAAGAGTATAGCAGATCAAGTCAGAGAGGTAGCACAAAGTAATGCCCCAGAGCACATTCAGCCCACATGGCGTTTTTGAGGTTTCACTAAAAACAAAAACATTCTTGACCTGCAGATTCATTTGAAAATCAGAAAACAAACAAATTTAGCCATGCCATTATTCTGGGATGGAAACAATTGCTTCAATGTAGAGCAATTATGTTCTGTCCCTTTCTGTCCTCAGTGGAGCTGTTATCAGTTCATATGTGATATTTACCAACCCTGGAGTACCATGTAGTCTTAATGAAGGACTTCTCAGTGTGATGGAAGCATGTAATGACTTTGAGTGACTTAATCTAGGTCCTTAAGAGAATCCTAATTTGTTAAAAGATTGTGGCTAAAGGTGGAAAAATAGGGCAATAATGAACAAGCCAAAGGCCAATGGAGACAAGTGGGAAGATTCTGGGCATATTTTAGTGGTAGAGCTGACAGATTTGGGGGATAAAGAAATGGAATGGATGACTTCAGGGTTTGCCTTGAGCATCTGGGTGGGTAGTGGCACCATTTTCTGAGACAGAAGTAGGGAGAACAGTTTGGGGAAGAAAATCAAAGTCATTTGGTTTACTAAATTAAGGAAACCTATTAAAGATCTGAGTGGAATGTTAGATAGGCAGTTAAATAACCCAGGAGCTTAGGAGAGGAAGATCACATTGGGGAGATAAACTGGGAATCTTCAGTACATAGGTGATAGATGAACACATGGAAATGGATGAGATCAGAGGGTGGAAATGTAGGTAGAAAATAGAATGCAGTGAATTCTGAGATTTTCTCCAATTCAAATTTAAATCTTCTAAATTCCTGATATCATACAGGCTAATAAATTTTAATAATTTAGTATTAAAAACAATCTGGTCAGAGCCAGGCTTGGTGACACAAGTTTATAATCCCAGCGTTTTGGGAAGCTGAAGTAAGAGGGTCCACGCTTGAGGCCAGCTCAGCAAACTCAACAAGGGTTCACCAGAGCACTAATGATGGTCAGAGCCCCATTCTTACAGCTCTGGGATTCAGAGCATTGGGATCAGATTCAAATGTGGTTCAAATGCATAGTAACATACACCTGGTACTTCTCAAGCCCTTAATTGTGTGACAATTAAGGATTCAGCATTCACTGAGTGCAATGGTGCACGCCTGTAATCCTAATGCCTCAGGAGGCCAAGGCAGGAGGATTTCAAGTTCGAGGGCAGCCTGAACAATTCAGTGAGCCTTGTCTCAAAAGTTTAAAAAGGACTGGAGATATAGCTCAGTGGCAAAGTATCCCTTGGTTTAATCTCCCCATATGGGGGGAAGGAGTACAACATTTAAGGATAAAATGTTAATTTAGGGCTGGGGTTGTAGCTCAGCAGTAGAGTGCTTGCCTAGCATGTGTGAGGCACTGAGTTGGATCTTCAGCACCACATAAAAAAATAATAAAGGTATTTTGTAAAAAAAAGAAGTGTTAGGGGCTGGGGATATAGCTCAGTTGGTAGAGTGCCTGCCTCACAAGCACAAGGCCCTGGGTTCAATCCCCAGCACCGCAAAAAAAAAAAAAAAAAAAAAAAAAAAAAAAAAAAAAGGGGTTAGAAAAAGTTCAAATCCCTAACAGCATGTCATTCAAGACCTTCCACATTGTTCATAAACTACCTTTCCAATGCTAACTCACTATTGCCAGGAATGAACCCTCTGCTCTAGTCATATGAGCCTGCTTACTACCTCTCCTAAGCATGTTTTATTTTTTTCACCTGATAACTTTCTCTTTAAATCTGTGCTCTTTTATGGTAGACACTAGTCACACATGGCTACTGAATACTTGATATGTGAACAGTCTAAACTGTGATGTGCTGATACACTCAGATTTTAAAAATGTAGCAAAGAGGGATCCCCAGCTTTGGGGCCCCTTCTCTTCGAAGAAGTCTATCTCTTGCAATAAGAGAAGAAGTCTATCTCTTGCAATAAGTAACCTACTTCTTACTTGCTTAAAAAAAAAAAGCAAAGAAGTAAAATGTCACATTACATATTGTCTACATACTGAAATGTTAATATTTTTAATATGCTAAAAAAAACTAAATTCACTTCTTTTTAAATTGACTATTAGAAATTTAAAATATGTGGCTTGCATTATTTATTGGGCAGTGCTCTATTAATTATTAACCAAGGTAGAAGTGGACTCACAATTCAACCCATTTTTGTACTTCTTGCACACTGAAATAATAAAGTGATGAATGACAGAAAAGTCTAAGTGTGGGTTCAAAGATTTGAGGCAGGTATACCCTTGGTCCTTAAACTGAAATGCTATCACTGAACAATTGGGAGCTCAAGAAAGCAAAGATTTTAGCTGGGCATGGTGGTGCACGTCTGTAATCAAAGCGACTTGGGAGGCTGAGTCAGAAGGATCGCAAGTTCAAAGCCAGCCTCAGCAACTTAGCGAGGCCCTAAGCAACTCAGTGAGACCCTGTCTCTAAATAAAATACAAAATGGGGCTGGGGATGTGGCTCAGTGGCCGAGTGTCCCGGAGTTCAATCCCTGGTTCCAAAAAAAAAAAAAAAAAAAAGGCAAAGATTTTTGTTTCAGAAGTAGAAAGACTAATAACTTGGACTTCTGCTACATGATGACTTCTAGGCACCCACAATAATTAAAAAACAATCCCTTGAATCCCTCTTTCTCTCTCTCCTTCCTTCTTCCATAGTCACTAAAACAACTCTTCTTGTGAACTTTTTTTCTCAGTCCTTATCTAATCAGTCTTAGTTACCTTGCTTTTAAAGATGTAGTTTTCAAGTAGTCTCCCAGCTTCTTTCATGTTCATTTCATTCTATATACTGCAACTAGAATAACATCTGTTATTTCTTTGCAGGTTCTTTCCTTAAAATACCTCCATTAATTTCCACAGTGCCAACAGAAGAATTCTTTCGAATTCAAGGCTTTGCAAACCTTTCTTGGCACTTCTGTCTATAAAATCTGAGCTTTAGGGAAACTAGACTGAGTTAATATATGTAAAGCACTTAGAATCCTGCCTGGCCCATTCTAATAACTGTTAAGTCTCATGTATTATTTGAATATGCTCACTTTTATTTGAATATGCTGTCTGAATACGCATTTCTGTCTCCAGAACACTAATTCCCTTTTCCTGTTTAAATACCTCCACCTCCAAAGGGAGGAGTGACCTCATCTATTACAGACCAACACAAGAGTAACTGTTACTATTAGAAAAACTTAAATGTCTTCTCCATAATTAATAAAATCTATAAAAAAGAACACTAATTGATCACAAAATCAAAATTCAGACTGGATAAGATAGAAATAAAGGTAATAAGAGCTGGGCACAGTGGCACACACCTGTAATCCCAGCACTTGGGAGGCTGAAGCAGGAGGATTGCGAGTTCAAAGCCAGCCTCAGCAATTTAGCAAGGCCCTAAGCAACTCAGTGAGACCCTGCCTCTAAATAAAAATACAAAATAGGGCTGGGGAGGTGGCTCAGTGTTGGAGTGCCCCTGGGTTCAATCCTCAGTACCCCCCACCAAAAAAAAGAAAGGTAGTATTTCTTTCATTCAAGAAACAGGAAATTTATGCAGTGTTTTAGAGCTAAAGCAATTCTGAAAACAACATAAATGGATTCTAGATTAAGGGCAGCTCTCCAATTTTGGCATATATTAGAATTACCTAGGAACTTTCAAAAATACAGTTGTCTCTGCTGAGGGTAGAGTGTTTTGTCTAATATGCACTGGGTCTGATCCCTAATCCTGCAAAAAAAAAGAAGAAAAAAAAAAAAATATATTTCTGTGGCCCACACCCCCCAGAGATTTACTGTCTATGGTCATGGCTCCCATATTTGACTTTTTTTTTTTTTTTTAAACTTCATAGGTGATTCATGTGTACAATTTTGTAAGTTTCAAAGGTGATTCTCATGTACATCCACATCTGACAATCACTGGTACAGTCAAGAGAAACTCTGCTTTAAGGAGGCTAGACATGTTTGGCAGATATTTTTCTCAATGCTTTTCTAAAGCACTTTTTTGAAAACAGCATACCTAGCTAGAGAACGGAGTAACCTAGAATAACTTATGTTTATGAGTGGTATTCTTAAAAGAAGACAATACAAAATATTCCAACGCTTTGATATAGGAATCAGAAAAAATATACACATCCCAAATAGCAGAGTATTCATGTAAACACTTGTCTGTTGGTCAGACTTATATTAAGTTGTAAATTTCAAAACACTTACTTAGGTAAATATATATTTAACTGTATACAATATTTACAACATACAGATTTTAAAACTCAAAACACTTAAGCCTTTAAATGTATGAAAAACTTGGCACTTTGTTATGTAACACTTCAAAATTTTCAAAAGCAATTTTACCTCAAAAATACACCAATATTCCAAAGTGCTACTGTTCACTGGTTCATTTTATCTCAACAACTGACATGAGTGTCCAAATCTCTAAGGAGTAACAGATGTATCGATAGTGGGGTGAGGGGGCACGACTGTAGAATTCCAGCTACTCTGCAGGCTGAGGCAGGAGGATCTCCAAGTTCAAGGACAGTCTGGGCAAGTCAGGGAGACCCTGTCTCAAAATAAAAAGGGAGGGGGCAGGGGACTGGGGCTGTGACTCAACTGTACAGTTTCAGCGGATACAATCCCTGGGAAGAAACACAACAACAAAAAAAACCTTATAACAAAGCCCCTTTCACCCTCCAGTCTTGAGATAACAAGTCCTGCAGTTCTCCCTCATCGTCGCTGTCAGCATTCTCCTCTTCCTTTTTCTGCAGTTCTTTTATGGTCAAAACCTCTTTAAGCTTATTTTTAATTTCATCCTGGCGATTCCGCAGCTTTTCCACCCGACGGTAACACTCTATCTGCTCATCAATCTCCCCAATCTGGCGGTCCAACCGTCCCTCTTCATCCTCTTCTGCGACTATAGCTTCAGAAATAGTGTTGACCTGCCTCATGGCTTTTTGAAATTCGTCCCACTCTTTGTCCATCTGATCCTTTGGAGCATCAACTTTTCGTACCTTTGCATCTACTTCAGGGTCGTCAAAAAATCCTTCCGGTAATGCTTCCGCGGTGTTTTCTCTCCTTTCCACCACTTTTTCATGTATTTCTGCTTTCTCAATTGACCCTGAATGAGGAATTAAGGGTGCCTTGGGAGGATTCGTATTAAAGGAATCGTTTGGCAGCACACTACTTGTTGCCTCCCGCGAGGAGGAAAGTGAGTGTTCTTTGCCCTGTGCGTTGGGCGGCAGCTTGCTGCCATCCCCTCTTTTTCCTTCTCCTCCTCCCTCTTCCTCCTCTTCCTCCTCCTCATCTTCATAATCAGGGAGTAACCCGAGTCCCGAAGGTTTGCTGGGCATCGCTCTAGCGGACTCTTTTCCTGTTTTATCAAAGTTGGTGGAGAAAGCGGACGTGGAGGGCTGTACCTGAGGAACCGAGGAGGCCTTCGCTCTCTTGGCGTCTTGGTTAGCCGCATCCGACGCTTTCCTCTTGGCGGACTGAGGCGCTGCGCTGGCAGATGGACCCTGCGGGGCTCCCTTCGCTCCTTTCAGCTCGGCCACTTTCTCTCGGTGCTGCTTTCCCAGGACGTGAGTCTGCCACAAGAGCTCGCTCTTGACCGGGGTATTACAGAGGGCACAACTCAACTGCCCCAAACGGTTGTACTTGGCGAATGGAGATTCTATCCTTTTCCGGTTAGTGCTCAGACGCTGCTTCTCCTTCATTAATCGCCTGAGTTCTTCCTGATTTACCACTCGCTTCCCGGCCGGAGGCCGAGCGGAGGCGGAGGACGCCATCTTTGCGACCAGATCCCAGGCGATTCAGGCTTCCGTCCCGGCGAGGCCTGATTGCGTCATTTCCTGCCGGAGCGACGATTGGCCAAAGCGCAGGAGCAGGGCGTGGCGCCAGGATTTCACTCAGAACCACCGCAAAGGCTGTTTTGTTTTTTTTTTTCCCACCCTCAACCGTTAGGCTATGGCTGCGATCAAGGCCATAAACTCCAAGGCTGAGGTGGCGCGGGCCCAGGCGGCCTTGGCTGTTAACATATGCGCCGCCCGAGGGCTACAAGATGTGCTGCGGACCAACTTAGGTCCTAAGGGCACCATGAAAATGTGAGACGGCCGTTATGGCACCAGGCGGTTTTGGGTGTCAGGGTGTCCTCTAGGGCATAAGTTCCGCGAAGACACTGAAGGTGTCAGCTTGTGGGCCTGGCTCCCATTTTCTCACTTCTTCCCTGAGAGCATCTCTAGCCTGGTGGGGAGGAGGAGAAAAGCCTCCCCCAAGGAAAGAGCCGCGTGCGGTTAGAAAGCCAGTTCATTCACGTCCCATTGGAAATGGAAGACATTTAACTCCTCTTCCTTCCTTTCGTGCTAGGGTTCGAACCCAGAATTTGGTGTACCCTAGGCAAATGTTGCACCATCGAGGTACACCATTATCCCCAACTCCTCTGCTTATTAAGACTGTATGCTGTCAGTCAATAAATTCGACCTCCGCTCCTCCGCACCACCCACCCCCTTTCGCCGCTTTGGGGTGCCAAGCATCTAACCCTGGGTCTTGGCGCATGCTTGTCACAGGCTCTACCACGGAGCTAAATACCCATCACCAGTACAGATAGTCTTCTTTTTGCATGGCAGTCAATGTGTTGTCATGGAAAGGGTACAGAATTTGGATCCAGGCCGGCATAGGTTCAAATCCAAATTTCATAATCTAGCTCTAAGTACTTAGGCAAGTTCCTTGAATGCTCTGTGCCTATAGTTCCTCATAGTTGTTTATTATTTCTGTAGTTATTTAGCACCATTATTTTCTTTACACAAGTGGAGAAGAGACTGGTGAGAGCAAAAGAATGTAAGAGAAACATCCTGACAGGAATGAGAGAACTGATATTAATGGTAAAAGAAGGCACTTATGCTTTAGATGCTGGGAAAACAGATGATAAAGATAGTTTCAGTTCTTAAGGAGGTCTGGTAGAGACAGATGTGCTAATTATATATAGATGCATATGATTATACTGAGGAAGGGACTAATTACTGATGGCAGAAGGTAGAGCCTCTCAAATAACAGATGATGTTTGAGCATAGTCTTAAAAGAAGAATGAGTTCACCATTTGGAGAAGGGAGTATAAGGTCTCCTGAGTAATTTCAGAAATAAGAAAGCCCAACAATATAAACATAACAAACAAAAAAATTTGGCTGTTTAAGGGAACCAAAAGACTTGGTTTGTAGGTAGGTGGGAGAGGAGGAAGAAAGATTTAGCCAAGCCATATTGGAAAAGGTCAAGTATGTCATTGCTAAATTAGTTTGGATTTTACCTTGAAGGTGATGGAGAACATAAAAATTATTGAGGGTTTGTTTTTTGAGTCACATTGCCTTTTAGAAAGATAAATGTATGGAAGGTAAATTCAAATTTGGAGATAATCAGGATGCTGTTTAAGTAGTTCAGGGTAGGATGATAATGACAGGGAAGAAGGGGTTATGAGTCATATTTCGATCATAGAATTGACAGAGCTTGGTGATCCAATAACTGTGATGGTGAGTGGATGATCGATAACATTTACCAAAATTAAAAACCTGCAGGAAATTTGCAAACATGTGCCTTGTTACTCATACTCCTCTTTGACCCATGTTCCTAGCTCCTCAAATACTCTCTAAATGCTCCATTTGGTCTGAATTCACCATAAATTCACTGTGGGAGAAATAATCCTGTGAGCTGTAAATGGTGATAGTTACTGTGTTATTTCCCCATGGCACAATGGAGTTTTCAAAGCCCTGTTTCCTGTATTAAGGAAAGTGGAATGGCAAGTACTGGGAATGTTGTGTTTGACTCTTGACATGTGAAGTTAATATCATCGCTGTTCTTTGAACAGGCTTGTTTCTGGTGCTGGTGACATCAAGCTCACCAAAGATGGCAACGTACTGCTCCATGAGATGGTGAGCTGATGCTGCTGACTTTAATAAACCTTAATAAGCCTTAATTATGAACATGGTACACTTTGTATACATTTAAGTCAAGGTTATCATCCAAATACTGCAGTTTTGAGGTATTCCTATTCGATTAAACCTCAATGATTTTTTTTTTTGCTGTTTTCAAGCAGTAATTGAGGGATACTTACAAATTAATAACAAAGGCACTGTATTATAGTTTTTGTAATCATGGAAGAATAAAAATTCTTTTGCAATTTTCACAAATATTCATCTTTGAGATTGAAGGATTTAATCTTCTTTTGGAAATGTCATTGCATCCTGAAAAAAGGAGAGTTATAAAATGTTCAAACCTCATTAGTTCTCAATTTTTAAATTTTAGACTTGATATTTACTAAGTATTTGATAATATAAAACTTGCAAACTTGTAGGATCAAGCTTATTTCCTTTTTAAAATTATACTCTTGACCCTTATGGCCTTCTCTATCTCATTCCCCTTTCTTTTTAAATCTGTTGTTTACTCTTTCCAGCAAATTCAACACCCAACAGCTTCCTTGATAGCAAAAGTAGCAACAGCCCAGGATGACATCACAGGAGATGGTACTACTTCAAATGTTCTAATTATTGGAGAGTTACTAAAACAAGCTGATCTTTACATTTCTGAGGTATTAATATTTCACAGAATCCACACTTTATTTTGAATGAAGTTTATAAAAAAGTAAAATGATTTAATTTTAGAGGGTAAAAGTTAATTTTAAGATATTCTTAGATAATTATAAATGGAAATAACAATGAACTTTCCCCCTCAAAGTAATGCCTTTTATTGGAATTATATGCCTCTTTAAAAAATGAAATAGGATCTATAGAAAGGTAAAAAATTACCCATGTACCCAAGAGTAATGGCTTCAGAAAGAAAATGCCACTAATAAAAGTTGAGACCAAATTATACACCTTTAAAAAAATAACTGGAGGAAAATTATTGAAGGTTTTCCACCTTGTGAATTTATCTACCTTTTTAGATTTATTTTTCTTTATAAGCCATCTATTCAGATTCCTCCATTTACTAGCCTCGGAAACATCATGCACATTTCTACCTCTGTGTCATTGTTCAACCTGTATTCTTTTTTTGGTATTACTTACCTCTTTCCTATAATTATTTGAATTTTTCCTCTTATTCAGAGACCATTCGGCAAAGCATTACCTGGTTAAAGTGCTAAAATTATTACTTCTTTGTGTTTTATTCGGTACTGGGAATTGTCTATTAATTGAGTACTTGCAACTTATCTCAGGATGCTTTGGGCTGTAAGCAGTAGAAATTGACTAAAACTCACTTAAATAATGAGGAAGTTATTAAGCTCCTATAATAGAACATTAAGAGATAAGGTTGGATTCAAAGTTAGTTGATTAAAAAGTTTAGTCATCAAGTACCTGGGAACTTTCTGTTTCTCCACTTTTTATAGTACTATTTCATCCTAAGGCTTGTTTTTATCTTGAGTGTAAGATTGTCAGAGGAAATCAGGGTTACTTGCTTCTTGGTAATACTCAATAAGGGAGGGCAAAAGAAAATCATTCATACTACTAAGGAATATAAATCCTTCTTGTGTGTTTGGGCCAACTTTTGTCTTATACCCATTCTGAACCAATAACCATTTTAAAGGGAATTGACTTATATTAATCAGGATGCATTCCTTGACCTAGAAATGGGGCTAGTTGTCTCTGGAGCACAGGTGGAAGAGGGGCACCCAAACAAAATAAGGTTTGGCTTATTTTGAGATACTGTCAGATAATGACATAATTATGAAACTGGTCATATGGTGATAGCGCCAGGCACAGGATATGGTAGGAGCACTGAGGAGGGAGGGCTATCTTAAACGAACCTGTCATAGTCACAGTTTGACTCACTGGAGGAAGTAAGTTGAGCTAAATTTTGAGGATGGAATGAGCCAGGTGAAAGAATGACGATGGAGGAGAATGGCATTCCAGACAGAAGGAACAACATAGTGTTGCATATAGCAACAAGCAGTCTGGTGTTGCTGGAGTTTAAAATGATTTGGATAGTAGAGAAGAGGCTGGAGGAGGTGGGAACCAGATCATAGAGGATGTGTAGTACATTAACCACAAAACTTGCACTTTATTTTGTATTGAACATATCAACAATACAATAATAAACATATACAACAATACAATAATAAACATATCAACATAGTAACATCTGGTGTGGTCATATTGGCATTTTAAACATTTGGGGACAATTTTAAGGGTGTCATGACCAGAGGTTTCAGTAGTCCAGATAAGCAACTATGAAGTCTTGGACTGAGGAAACTTTTGAAAATGGTAATAGCATAGGCTCTAGGGTCAGGTCTCATGGGTTTAAATCCTGGCTCACTTTTATAAAAAAATTGTATTGGTACTTGTTGGTATTTTGGTATTATTGGTATTTTACTTGTTATTGGGATTTTTTATTACATATTCATACTTGCGTACAACATAATTTGGTAAATTTCATTTCCTGGTATATGGCTCCACTTAACTAACTTGCTAATCTAAGGCAAATTACATTATTCCCTTATATTTTGATCACTCATATGTGTAGTGGGAATAAATACCCACTTCATACTGTTGTTGAGAGGGTTAAATTAATTCATGTAAAGCCCTTAGGATAGTGCCCAGTACAAATGCTCAATTAATGTCAATTTAAAAATATTGTAGGAATGATATAAAGGAATGGAGGGAATGAATTAGAAATTGTGCCAGCTTTCACAAAATTTATTATTTTTCAGAATAAATAATACTGTTTAAAATTGTTTTGTCCATTTCAGATGTACAGAAAAGTTGCAAGAATGTTAACAAAGAATTCCTGTGTTCTTTTTACCCATATTCTCCAAGTGTTATAATTTCTGCATCCTTGTCCTTGCTCTGATATATATATAAAATATGTGTAATTATGTACATATAATTATTATAACATAGTATCAAAGGAAATATATCATTGTACATATCACATATATCATACTATATGTCAGAGGAAATAGTATATATCAGTGTATCTATTGCTAAATGAGACTTAAGCTACAGATATAATCTATTTCAGTATTAGTGTACATTTTTATTTATTTTTGTTTTGTTTTTTAGTGTACATTTTTATAATAAAGGATTCTCTTATATAATCACAGTATAATTATGTAAAACAGGAAATTAATATTAACATTGACACATTCATGTAGTACTATTATCTAATCTGCATATTTTATTCAAATTTCACACTGCTTCCAATAGTGACCTTTATAGAAAGAAAAAAATCTAGGATCATGCATTGCATTCAGTTGTCATGTTCCTTTAGTTTCTTTTAAGCTGAAATTGTTCCTGAGCTGCCTTTTATGCTTCATGACATTGCTACTTTTAAGGACTATAGGCCAGTTATTTTATACAAAGTCCCTTAATTGGATTTGTCTGCTTCCTCACAGTTAGACTCAGGTTATTAATTTTTGGCAGGAATATCACAGAAGTACTGTTGTGCTCTTTTGAATGCATCTTATCAGGAGGCACATGATGCCTATCCCATTACTGTGATGTTAACTTTGATCACTGGGTGAAGGTGTTGTTTACCACTTTTTTCTAAATCATTACTGGTTCTTTTGCTTAGCATTAAAAGGAGACTTTGTTGTTGTTGTTGGCACTCATTTAGAAGGGCTCTACATGACAATGTCATAATTTTTGGAAATAAAAACAACAACTTATAAATTACGCATTCATATTTATATTTAGTGGCATTAATGTGGGTAACATTCCTTTTTTGGGACATATTAATAGGAGAGGATAGTTATTTTGACTTTTAAGAATTTACTTAATAATTTTAAATTTTATGTTGATATAATAGGGCCTGCACCCTAGAATAATAGCAGAAGGATTTGAAGCTGCAAAGATAAAAGCACTTGAGGTTTTGGAGGAAGTTAAAGTAAGAAAGGAGATGAAAAGAGAATTCCTCTTAGATGTGGCTAGAACATCTCTACGAACGAAAGTTCATGCAGAACTGGCTGATGTGTTAACAGAGGTATGTGATTAAACTTTTTGTATTGAGAATGAGTATAGCCTAACACATGATGATATTTTCTTTTTCTTAGAAGACAGTGAAGATTTGCATGTTATTCTTTTGAATGCACAACAAAATAGGGAGATAAACACTTGTAGGATTATGTATAGACAACATTTGATTGATTGGAATAGAAGTTGTAATTTTTCAAAAGTGTTATATATATTTTTCTTGATGTAGAGTGCCTGAGGTTTTTTTTTTATTGGTTCTTTTTAATTATACATGACAGTAGAACCCATTTTGATATAATTATACAGCAGGGAATTTATCTTTTTTTTTCACAACGTAGATTCACAACGATTCATAAAATCTTACATATACATAGGGTAATAGTGTCCGTCTCAGTCTATTATCTTTCCTTCTCCCACCCACTCCCGTCAGAAGTGTTCTATTAATCCAGAAGTGACTTGAAAGTTGGGAGGGAGCTGGCTGCCTGTAGATTATCTCCTGTGGAAGCCTTTGGATAGTATACTAGTCTAAACCTAGAGGTCCATATTTTGTTGTAAGGAGTGATATATGAGGAAGTTGTTTTGGCAGCATGCCTTGTAGTTAAAGTTACCACTTAGAATGGAGAAGAGATGGATTGTATAGAAGAAAATGAGGGGTGGGGAGGAGGCAGGGAAGGAAAGATAATAGAATGAGACAAACATCTATACTGTATGTATATGTCTAAATATGCAAATTGTATGATTATACTTTGTGTACAACCAGAAAAATGATAGTTGTACTCCATTCAAGTACAATGACCTAAAATTAAAAAATGAATTAATTAAAAAAAAGAAGCATGATTGATCTGATTTATAATATTCACATTTGGAAAATGTATCTTTTTTTGTTTTCTTCTAAAGGAAGAACATATGTAATATACAAACAAGATTGGCTGGATACTTTAAGAAGGCTTTTATCATGTTATCATTTGATGATATCATTATCGTTCCCCAACTTTGCAGTTTCTAAAACTTGACTATGTTAGATTTATCAGGAATGATGAATTCATAGTAACCAAACTCATAAGACATTGAAATACAAAGCACTGCTACGTTATTAATTTGAGAAATACCAATGCCAAATGGACTGGAACACCTGAGTTGTTTCTGCTTAATTCTCCTTACCAATAGGAAAAATGTGGGAAATTGGATTAAGATCAGACAATTTCTTGCTGAACAGAATCAGAAGAAACAGCTGCATTTTCTGCTGTTGAAGTACTCAAGTGGTTCAAGATCTTCTGCTATCTATTTAGGGCAGCCATTTTCTTTCTTTTTTTCTCTTTCCACATTTTTTATTGGTGCATTATAGTTGTATATGATGATGGAATTTGTTGTTACATATTCGTACATGCACACAATATAACAATATAATTTGGCCAATATCATTCCCCAGCACTTCTTTCTCCCTCCCTTCCTCCCACCTTCTTCTTACTCCCTGTTCCCTTTCCTCTATTCAGCTCCCTTTGATTTTTATGATATCCCTGCTCCCACCTTTTTGTTCTTTTTCCTCTCTAGCTTCCACATATGAGAGAAAACATATTTATTTTATTAAATATGTTTAACTTATTTTGCTTAACCAGTCTCTAGTTTCATCCATTTTCCTGCAAATGACATAATTTCATTTTTCATTATGGGTGAGTAAAACTCCATTGTGTATATATACCATGTTTTGTTTATCTACTTATCTGTTGATGGACACATACGCTGGTTCCACAGTTTAGCTGTTATGAATTGTGTTGCTCTAAACATTGGTATGCATGCATCACTGTAATATGATGACTTTAATTCTTTAGGATGAATACCGAGGAATGGTATGGCTAGGTCATGTGGTGGTTCCATGCCTAGTATTTTGAGGAACCTCCATATTGATTTTCATAGTGATGGTTCTAATTTACATCCCACCAATAGTGGGAAAGTGTTCCTTTTCTCCACATCCTCTCTTGCATTTATTATTGTTTGTATTCTTTTTTTTTTTTTTTGAACCAGGGATTGAACTCAGGGGCACTCGACCACTGAACCACATCCTCAGCCCTATTTTGTATTTTATTTAGAGACAGAGTCTCACTGAGTTGCTTAGGGCCTCACTAAGTTGCTGAGGCTGGCTTTGAACTCGTGATCCTCCTGGCTCAGCCTCCAGAGTTGCTAGGATTACAGGTGTGGGCCACCACGCCCGGCTGTTTGTATTCTTGATGACTGCCATTCTGACTGGCAAGAGATGAAATCTCAGTGTAGTTTTGATTTGTATTTCCCTAATTGCTAATGATGTTGAACATTTTTTCATATATTTGTTGGCCGTTTATATTTCTTCTTTTGAGAAGTGTCTGTTTAATTCATTTGCCCTTATTAATTGGATTTCTTTTGGTGTTAAGTCTTTGAGTTTTTAAATGTATTTAGATATTCATTCTCTGTCAGAAGAGTATCTAGCAAAGATTTTCTCCCAGTCTAGAACTTCTCTCTTCACATTCCTGTTTCCTTCACTGTGCAGAAGTGCCATTTTCTTTTGGAGGTATAAAATCATTTATGTTCTTACTATCCAGTGACCTTTGTCTTATTCCCTAGCAAGTGCTACAATTAAGAATTATGTTACCTTAGGTAAAATTTTCTAAGATATAGTTTTTTGTTTTATTTCTATTTTAGGGTGGTTATGCCTTAGCTCTTAATATTCATAATCAGTTATTTTCATATTCTTTTCTGAGCTAAACAATAAGATGTGTTCTCTGCTTTTCAAATTGCATAGCCCTGGGGATATATAGCAAAATAAATGATACCAGTTTTTCTGGAGTGTCAATTTTACTTTACCATTTTGAGTGGAAGCATTATTTTTCACACTGAAATAAATGTTGTGGCATGACCTAGAAACTTTTCATGGAAAAACATGAGACTTTAAAATGACATATTATTGTAGGTAGCAAATTTGAACTTGTATCTTAGATTACATTTACTCCTTTCCTATTAAGTGGAAAAGGTTGTATAGTGTGAGTGTGGCAGAAATAACAGTGGTTTGGCAATAACAGAGACCTAAATTCTAGTCCTGGCTAGAATTAGACCTGCTACTGTTAGACCTTATTTTAAAACTGCAATTTCTTAAGTTCTTTCAGTTTCCTTATCTGTAAAATAAAGGATTTGGACCTGATGATCTCTGAAGTTCCTTTAGAGTCTAACTCTAAAGTATCCACTGATACTTTTTTTTTTGTCAGTGTCTGCAATAAAGTGGCACTTGTTGACTTTGCCTTATATTTTGAAGCCTGAAGTCCTTTGTGTTTTGCCTGATGATAGATTATGGGGGCCAGCAGTATTTTTTAGTAGTCCAGATAATTAACTATTGTTACTCCCTTCTCTTTCAGGCTGTGGTGGATTCTGTTTTGGCCATTAGAAGACCGGGTTACCCTATTGATCTCTTCATGGTGGAAATAGTGGAGATGAAGCATAAATCAGGAACAGATACACAGTAAATTTTGACAATATATAGGTTCTAGAATACATGGTTTTCTTCAAATGTTCTTTCAGTAATTTCATTAGTTGCTTTACCTTGACATTAGTCTATTCATTCAACATTCATTTATTGGGTACCTACCACAAGCCAGTCATTTTTTAAAAAAATATTTTTTAGTGGTTGGTGGCCACATTTTATTTTTATTTATTTATGTTAATGTGGTGCTGAGGATCCAGCCCAGTGCCTCACATGTGCTAGGCGGGCACTCTACCACTGAGCCATAACCCCAGCCCTGCCAGTCACTTTTTACTTCGATAATTATTTTGAAGAAGTCTGGTTGTTTGTCTTGAAGATTTTTTTATGGAAAGAGTTTTGATTAATCATGCAATTCTCTTGGGACTAATTAGAATTTCCATTTCTTTTTGAGCCATTTTATTAAGTAATGTTTTTCCGGAAATTCATGCATTTTGTCTAAATCTTCAAATATTTGACATAAAATGTTCATAAAAATGCTGTTTGCAGGCTCTATAGTGATATCCTTATTTTTTCCTTTTTAAATTTTTTGGTAAGTTTTGCCAGGGATTGGTTTGGTTTTTGTTTTATAGTGTCTTTCTCTTTATTATTTAATTTCCGTTACTTTTTTGGGGAAATTTTCTGCTTTTATAGTATGGATTTTACCCCCTTCTTTCCTCAACACCCCCTTTCTTTTCTTTTTCTTTTTTTTTTTTTTTTTTTTTTGAGACAATATCGTGTCTCACTATGTTGCCCAGGCTTGTCTTGAATTCCTGGTTTGAAGTGATTCCTCCTGCCTCATCCTCCTGAGTAGCTGGGACTTCAGCTGCTTGCTGCTACACCCAGTTCTTGCTTCTGTTTTATTGAGTAGATACTTAGGTCATTAATTTTCAGCTTTCCATTCTTATAATACAGTATTTAAGGCTTTAAAGTTTCCTGAAAGTATTACTTAGCTGCATTTCTTAAATTTTGATATGTGGTTTTATAATTTTTATTGTGTTTAAAATATTTTCTAATGTCCATGAGGGGAGTGTATGTGTATGTGTATGTGTGTTTCAGTACTGGGGATTGAACACAGGACTTTGCACATGCTAGACAATTGCTCCGCCACTGAGCCACATCCCCAAACCATTAGGGCTCAGCTGAAACACCTACACATGGGCCTCAGGTGACTTTGGCTTTTTTGGGGGGATACTGGGTATTGAATTCAGGGGCACTGGACCACTGAGCCACATCCCCCGCCCTATTTTATATTTTATTTAGAGACAGGGTTTCATTGAGTTGCTTAGTGCTTCACTTTCACCGAGGCTGACTTTGAAGTCTTGATCACCTATCTCAGCCTCTTGAGCTGCTGGGATTATAGGTATGTACCACCAGGCCAGGTTGATTTCAACTTTGATGATTTTATTGAGATGAAACTTCATTGTAAGTTGAGTAACATTTTCTTTGAGCTGACTGAAGGTATTGTTATACTGTCTTCTGGCTTCCATTATTGTTCTTAAGAAATTAGCTGTTTTTAAGGAAATTTTTAATTACCTGGATGATACATAGATATTTCTCTTTGGTATTCTACACTTTTACTATGATGTATGTACATGTGGATTTTTTTGCTTATTCTGCTTGGTATTTTCTGGGTTCTTGAGTTTATGAATTGATGTATTTTATTTGGTTCACATTCATTACCTTCTGAAATATTTATTCTGCCCTATTACCCATTCTCTTTCTTCATTAAAGAAAGTATGCTTGATGTTTTTACTTTGTCTTCCATTTACTTCTCTCTCGTTTTTTTGTTACATTACATATCCAATTATTTCTATAATTTGTAGTGATTTATTTTGTAGTGATTTATTCAATAATTTTCTGTTGAGCAGTGGCTAATCTTTAAATAAGTCCTTTGATTAGAAAAGAAAACTTTATAATGAAGTATAATAAGGGAACAGTAACCCAGTGCAAAGTGTACCTGTCATAGTGGTATATCTTGATGACTTTTATAATATATCTGTATAAATAGCACTCCTAAAAGAAACAGAACTACAAGAATCTTTGAAGCCCCTTGAATGTTCCCTTTCAGCCATTATTTTTCAAGAGTAACCTGCATTTCTATGGCATAGATTAATATTACCTGTTTAGTACTTTTCTAAGGGGAATCATAAAATAGGTGCATTTTTGTATATGACTTTTCATTCAATATGGTTTGTCAGATTCATCTGTATTGTTCCATGTATAGTAGATTATTCATTCTCATTGCTCTTTAGTATTTTATTGTTACTCTTGAAGTTCACTCATTCTGCTATTGATAGGCAGTTAGGTGGTTTTCAATTTTTGACCTTTATGAATCATGCTTCTATAAACATTATAACATCCTTTTGTTAGACATATGGATGCATGTCTGTCGATCCCTTAAACAAATTTTATTTGAGATAAGGTCTCACTATGGTGCCCAGGCTAGTCCTGAACTCATGAGCTGAAGTGATCCTCCAGCTTCAGTCTCCTGAGTGTTGGAACTATAGGCATGTGCCACTGTGCCCAACTTGTTTATTAAAAATTTAATGGTGGTGTGTACATGTGTGTATTTCTTTATGTACTTACTGTAGAAGTTATATTTGGTTCTTCCTTGAATCTGCCATGTCACTTTTTATGGTTTCCTGTTCCCTGCAGATCTTTCCAAAATTATTTAAAACTCCTTAAAGCATATAGTTTATGTCTAATAATTATAATATCTTAAGTTTTGGTTTGTTCCAGGTGTTGATTGTATTTTTCTAGTTCTTGCTCATCATGCTTTGTTTCCATGTGCCATTTGTTGTGTTGAAAGAAGTATTTGTAGAAATAACTTGAGACCTAGGATGAAGGATTTGCATTTACTGATGTCTGGAGCCCAGGGACCACTTTAAATTTATAGCTTGAGATTTTTTTTGGCATATTCATTTGATAGGAATTCTTAATGTCAGTCCATGTGAGGAGTGATTATTTCTAGTTCATCCTGCTGTATGACCCTGCGTATGTAGCCCTTTGGGATTCAAGCCCAATGTAAAGAAGGTTTCTATTAGACTCACCACTTTGGATAATCACTGGATTTTTAATTTTGTCCCATTTTCATTCTGAAGTTATTGGAACTAAAGTTCATATTTCCCTGGCTTATTAAATAATTTTCGAATGAAAGTACCTGCAGTTCTCTACTTATCTCTTAAAGTTCCTGTTTTGTTTTTAGTTTTGATCTAGTAATTTACTATTTTGTAGTTGTACAGTGTTGTTAAGTTTTGGTTTGTAATCCAGCATTTTATTTTTTTGAGAGTAGGATTGGTCCAAATTAGCCTACTATTACTGGAGTTAGCAAATTCTTGATTTACATTTGAGAAGGATGTTTGTACTTGTGTGGAGAATACACTTTGGAGCAAGTAGGGAAGTGAGGGAGGGGAAGAAACAGGAGAGCATTTAGGAATCTGTTATTATAGTTCAGGTTAGAAATGAAAATGATTTAGATCAGGGCATATTTTAGAAGGAAGAGGCAATAGGATTTGGCAATGGTTCCACATGGAATGGGACAGAAATAAAAGTCAAGGATGTCTTTTGGGTTTTTGCATGATCAGTTGGAAAAGTGGAATGCCATGTCTTGAGAATGAGAAGACTGAGAGGAACAAGTTTGGGGAAATAAATGAGTTTGTTTTGAGGAATGTTATGTTTAAGATGCCTGTTAGATATCCTGTGGAGTTGTTGAGTAGGAAGTTGATGTGATATATGGAGTTTAGCATAGGACTAGAAATATATATTTGGGAATCATCAGTATATAGATGGCTTAAAGCCATGAGAGCGAATGAGATCATCTGGGAGGTGAATATAAATAAAGAAAAGAGGAAGTTTAAAGATTGAGGCTTGGGAACTGAAATGCTCAAGAGTTTGAAAAGATGATTTATAAAGGAGACTGAAAAGCAGTGGTCATTGAAGTGGGAGACCCAATAGAGAGTAGTGCCCCAGAATCCAAAAGCAGTAGGTATTTTAAGGACAAAATGAGCAGCTTTATCATATGCTCCTGAAAGTTTAACTATGTTGTTATGAACTGAGAATTGGATTGTTATATTTGGAAAATGGTTTTTTGTTTCTTCATGAGAGCTGCTTCTGTAAAAACGGTGGAGATGACAGTTAGATTGAAGATAAGGGAAGAAGTGGAAGTGCAAACAAAGTCAGAGGAATTTAGCTGCAAAGGGGAGCAGAGAAATAGAAGAAAATACTGGAATAGGGCTCATGGAGAAGAATTTTTTTGGTTTAAAGGTGGGAATTATCGTAGCAAGTTTATATGCTGATAAGGATGTTCCAGTAGGAAAGAAGAATTGATATGGGAGACAGTGCAGGAGCAGAGAGGGGAGATGGAGTTCAGTAAATTAGCAGAGAGATTAACCTTACAGAGGAGGATGAATAGTTCATTTGTAACCATAGGAGGTTCAGATTCAAGTGCCCCAGGATTGATAGAGGTAGTGATGGGACAATGTTTCTATTTTCTTAAAGAAACAAGGTCACTTGGTGAGAGCTAGGCGAGAGGGAGCATGAAGGAGGATTGAAAAGTGAAGAACACTGAATGTTTAGTTTCTTCCTAAATAAAACATCTTCTCATTCAATTGGAAGTTGTAGTAATCTTGTTGTATTAAACATTTGAAAACTTTCTTATAATTGTTGAACTGTTTAAAAATAATTTCTTTAAGGTGTAACAAATACTATCTTTATAAAAGATTCTTAAATAGAAACACCATCCCCTAAGGGTGTGTAAATCAGTTTTACAAGTTATAAAAACATATACTTTAGAAAGAATGTTTGGCAAACAAACAAACAAACAAAAGGCAGTCCAATTTTTATTCCTACCACCAAAGCCTAGGGTTCTTATATTTTTACTTTATAATGTCAAGATGCTTATTTCTAGCCGGGCATGGTGGCGCACGCCTGTAATCCAAGCGACTTGGGAGGCTGAGTCAGGAGGATCGCAAGTTCAAAGCCAGCCTCAGCAACTTAGCAAGGCCCTAAGCAACTCAGTGAGACCCTGTCTCTAAATAAAATACAAAATAGGGCTGGGATGTGGCTCAGTGGCCAAGTGTCCCTGAGTTCAGTCCCTGAGTTCAATCCCTGGTTCAAAAAAAAAAAAAAATGCTTATTTCTTTATAAGGATAGTTATATCATGCTTTAAATGCAAATTGTCGTTCTGTGATTATCAACTATCCTATAAATATTTTCCACATTATTATTATTATTATTTTGGTATGGGGGATTGAACCTAGAGGCCCTTTACCACCAAGCTACTTCCCCAACCCTTTTAATTTTTTATTTTGAGACAGGGTCTCTCTATGTGACCCAAGCTGGCCTCAAACTTGGGATCCTCCTGCTTCAGCCTTCTTAATTACTGGGATTAAGGTGTGCATCACTATGCCCAACTCTCTTACATAGTATTTGTGACCATCAGATAGTCAGGTCATTATTTGCTGAGCAATATCCTATTGTTAGATAATTAGGTTAAAATTTTTTAGTAGTTCCATGTAATTATTCTGAACAGATTTTCCTCAGAGCTTCATTTTATGCCTCCCTTTCATTACTTGATCAGCTGTGTCATGTTTATGAGCTGTATAACTTAGAAAATAATTCTGGTTTGGCTTTTCATTGTGACTTCACAGTCACACTATGTTAAAGTAGATTCTCTTTCCTGATTTTACTAATTGTATATTAGATTTGAAGTTTTCACAAAGAAACAATGTGTGCCTTGGCTGTTTTGTTTTAAATTTGAGTATAATTCTAATTTTATATCAAATTTTAGAGTGTATATTCAAAGTAAGAAACTCTCCTTGTTTTAATAGGTTGATTCGAGGGTTAGTTTTGGATCATGGTGCCCGTCATCCAGATATGAAGAAGCAAGTAAGAGATGCATTTATTCTTACTTGCAATGTGTCACTGGAATATGAAAAAACGTACGTGGTTATAATTTCTCTTTATAAATTTTTAAACTATTTTTTTCTAAAAGTGTTTTTAAATCTCTTCCCTCCCATATGTTCTTCTGTTGCCTTCTTTTCCCTCTGTCTTTACTAGCTTATTTTTATTAATCTTTTAGAGAGGTGAACTCTGGTTTCTTTTATAAGACTGCAGAAGAGAAAGAAAAATTGGTAAAAGCTGAAAGGAAATTTATTGAAGATAGAGTACAAAAAATAATAGACCTGAAAGAGAAAGTCTGTGCTGAGACCAATAAAGGATTTGTTGTCATTAATCAAAAGGTGAGGAAAAACACTTAGATTTTAATTATTTGTAAATGTTCTTCAGTATTTCTCAAAGTGCTCTATGGACCCTTACAGGGAATCTGAAGTAAAATTATGTTCATATTAATACTAATCCCTTTTGCATTGTGTTGACATTTGCAATGATGGTGCAAAAGCAATGTAGATACAACTGCCAGCACCTTAGTGTAGTCATCATCGTCTTTATTGCTACACCGCCACACACTTGCAGAAAACAGAAAGGCAGTTTCATTTAAGAATGTTTTGATCAAGTGGTTAATCTTGTAAATTTTATTAAATTTCAATCCTTAACTCATTCTTTTATAAATCTTATGTGATCAAATATGAAGCACACAAGGAGCACTTCTGCTGCATGCCAAAATGTGATGGTTGTCTTGAAGGAAAGCCCCTGTGTGATTGAGCTGTGATCGAAACTAGTTACTTTTATTTATGAAAAGCCATTTTCACTTGAAAGTATGACTGATAGACAAACTGTATATTTAGATTTGAGTATTTGCAAGATTTTTCTGAGAAAGGAATGAAGCAATCCTATCACTTCAAAGAAAACACCTGACAGTCTTCGTTGCCAGTGGTAACATTTGAGTCTAACATACTGAATCAATATTTTATAAATGACTAACAAATGCAGGATTTTACAAACTCACACATGGATAAATAATCCATTTAAAGTATAAAACCAATGGCTGGGCACAGTGGTGCATGTCTGTAATTCCAGTGACTCAGGAGACTGAGACAGGAGGATTGCAAATTTTAGGCCAGCCTCAACACCTTAGTGAGGCTCTTGTCTCAAAAAAAAAAAAAAAAAAGTTGGGAATGTAGCTCTGTGGAAGAAGACCTATGGGTTCAACCTCTTATAAAAAAAGAAAAGAACAGAAAAAGACCAATGAAAATTTCATTGATAATGGTTCCTTTATACCACATTGAAACCAACCTTTAAGATATTTTTACTTGTTGAGTTTTGCTGTACATGTTGTTTTAGTCAGTTTTTTTGCTGCTGTGACCAAGATACCTGACAAGAACAATTAGAGGAGGAAAAGTTTATTTGGGGGCTCATGGTTTCAGAGGTCTCAGTTATAGATGGCTGACTCCATTCCTTTGGGCCTGAGATGAGGCACAGCATCATGGCAGAAAAGTGTGGTAGAGGAAAGCAGCTCAAGTTATTACACCAGGAAGCAGAGAGAGACCCCACTCACCAGATAAGAAATATATACCTCAAAGGCATACCCCCAATGATACACCTACCCCAACAACACCCTTCCTGCCTTTAGTTACCACTCAGTTAATCCCCTAATCTCTTTACCTCTAAACACCTGCATTGTCTCATTGTGAGCTTTTGGGGGACACCTCACATCTAAGCCATAACATATGTAGTATCAGAGAAGAATATTCTAAAGGCTTTCAGGGATTAAACCCAAGGGTGCATAAGTACTGAGCCATATCCTCAGCCCTTTTTTTCTTTTTTGAGACAGGGTCTCACAAGTTGCTTAGGGCCCCACTAAGTTGCTTGGGGCTTCCCTAAGTTGCTGAGATTGGTAATGAACTTGCAAGCCTCTGGCCTCAGCCTACTGAGTCACTAGGATTACAGGCATGTGCCATCACACCTGGCTGAAAAGGCTCTAAAAATATTCCTCTCTTTTCAGTTTTTATCTGTGTGGGACCAAAGTTTATGTATCTGAACCAAACCAAAATATCATACCAAATTGAAAGCAGAAACAAATAGAAGAATCTACCTTTTATTTAGACAGACATTAAAGAGATTTGCAAAATGCAAATCATTCTCACGTAGATCATTTTGGAAAGTATAGCAAATTCATTAAAAAGTATTTTTTATGTTAACAAAATGGATTTATTATTTTAGTGGATTAAGAAGTATTTTTAAATTTCTCAATTTTAATTTATAATATGATAAACAGATATAGCTCACATAAACAAAAGCTCTTTGGGTTCTTAATACTTTTTACGAGCATAAAGTGGTACTGGAAACAAAAAGTTTGAGAAATTCTGGTTTAAAATATGTTTATGGCTAGGAGAGTAGCTCAGTGGTAGAGTGCTTACCTAGCATGGGTTTGATATAAAGCACAGAAAAAAAAATGTTTACAATTTTTGTGTCAATTTGATTACAGGGAATTGATCCATTTTCCTTAGATGCTCTTGCAAAACATGGAATAGTAGCTCTTCGCAGAGCAAAAAGAAGAAATATGGAAAGGTAACATTGTGTATTATATATCTTAACATCTTTAAACAAACAAATTATCTCATGTGTAATCCTTTTAGTTTATAAGTAAACATTGTTGAACAAAATAGTAGTATATGAATTCCAAATTTTGTTTTAATTTTAATGAACAGTTGAACTGTCAAAAATCAGGGTCATTAACCTGCTGCAGAATTTGGTTAAAATACAAGGACCGTTTTCATATTTTTAAAATATATTTTAAAAACAATGCAGTGTAATGGGACATGATCTCACATGTGGAGTCTAAAAATGTTGCAGTCATATAAGTAGATAGAAAACAACAACAAAGGCACACACCTGTAATCCTAGCAACTCAGGAGTCTGAGGTAGGAAAATTGCAAGTTCGAGGCCAGTCTCAGCAACTTAGGTCCTAAGCAACAGTGAAACCCTGTCTTAAAATGAAGAATTAAAAGGGCTACGGATGGTAGCTCAGTGGTAAAGTACCCTTGGATTAAATCCCCATTATGGTAGGGTTGGGCTAGATTGGAGGATGGTAGTTTACCAGGGGCTGGGCAGTTTGGGGGTTTAGAAGATGTAGGTCAAAGATTGCAAATTTTCTGTTAGGAAGAATAAGCCCAAGGACCTATTGTACAACATAATGCTATAGTTAATAATGTACTGTATTGTTGAAAATGCTAAGACTAGATTTTAAGTGTTATCACTCCAAAACTGATACCTATGAAAGATAAAACATCTGTTAATTAGCTAGATTTGGCCATGTTTCAGTGTATACATATTTCAAAATATCATGTTGCACCTGATAAATACATATAATTTGTCAACTAAAAAATTAAACAAACTGCCCCCAAATAATATAATACAGCAACTATACAGTCTTCTGCATTAGATCCTTTCATCTTTAAGACATTAGCCTTTTTGTTTTCCATAACCAAAACTATGTAATTTCAGACTCTCTCTTGCTTGTGGTGGAATAGCTGTGAATTCTCTTGAAGACCTCAGTGCAGATTGCTTGGGACATGCTGGTCTTGTATATGAGTATACACTAGTGAGTATTTCTGTGAATAGTTGTTGTAGGGCTAGGGTTATAGTTCAGTGGTGGAGCACTTGCCTAGCATGTATGAGGCATTGGGTTTGATCCTCAGCACCACATTAAATAAATAAATAAAATAAAGGTATTGTGTCCATCTACAACTAAAAAAATAAAAAAAAAAGTTGTTATAAGGTAAACACTAAACTTTTTTAAAAAAATATTTTTTAATTCATATTTTGCATTTTGAGATCTGACTAACCCATAAGATGTATTTTACAATTTATTTACCTAAATATTTCTTACGAGTTCAAATATAACTTAATTACTTTTAAATATATTTTTAGTTGTACTTAGGAAATTCACATGAAGAACAGATTCTAATATAAACTAAGTCTTGATTTGCTAATGACATTGAATATTAAAGTTATATCTCTCTCTGTGTGTGTGTGTGTGTGTGTGTGTGTGTGTTGCTAGGGATCAAACCCAGAGCCTCACACATACTAGGCAAGCACTCTACCAGTGAGCTACATCTCCAGCCTGAAATTCTTGTGTCATTCTTTAGGGTGAAGAAAAGTTCACTTTTATTGAGGACTGTGTTAACCCTCGCTCTGTCACCTTGTTGGTCAAAGGACCAAATAAGCATACTCTCACACAAATCAAGGATGCCGTAAGAGATGGACTTCGTGCCATCAAAAATGCCATTGAAGATGGTAAGCTCTTTTTGTGGTAGATATGGTCCTCACATGTTTTTGAAGTAGTAATAAATTTGTCATGATACATATGGTATTTTAAAAAATAAGAATTATTACTATTTTCTCTTTTCACTTTGAACAGTATGTTGTTTCAATTGTAAAGATTTTTCCTTTGAAATATTCTGAATATTCTGCTGTTCTCCTAATTAACTCCTGTTTATGAAATGAAAAAGTACTTGACTTAATTATATGATATCATTATTTATTTTTAGAAATTTATATTTAAAGGCATGAAAGTTTTTATAGCTTAGAACTCAATCCATTACCTCAGATGCAGTATAATTTTATGAAAGATTAGGAAGGAATATTAACATTCATGATTTACTAATAATTTATAACCAACATTTTTATGAAAAGGATTTGGGGTAGATAATTCATTTAAAGTAGGATAACAGACACATGAAAAAATACTCAACATCACCAGTCATTAGGTGGATGAAAATCAAAACCACAGAAAGGTATTCTTTCCCAACCTCTAGGATGGCTGTAATAAAAAAGCTGGACAACATTGTGTTGACAAGGATATAGAGAAACTGGAAACTTAATACATTGCTAATGGGAACTGTTCAAAGACAGGTAGTTCCTCAGAAAGTTAAGCATACAGTTACCGTATGACCCAACAAGTCTTAGGGATATATGCAAGAGGGTTGGAAACACGTTCACACAAAAACTTGTACACAAATGTTCATGGCAGCATTATTCAAAATAGCTAAACATGGAAACAATCCAAATGTCCCTTAGTTGGTGAATGGATAAAAAAATGTGATATTTTCATATGACAGAGTATTATAAAGTACTGATATATATTACAACATGGATGAACCTTGAAAACAGACTAAGTCAAAGAAACCAAATACAAAAGTCCATATATATGCTTCCATTTATGTGAAATGTCCAAGAAAGACAAATTCATATGGATAAAAAGGAGATTAGTGATTGCCAAGGAAGAGTGAAAAGTGATTGCTCATGGACACAGGGCTTTTTTTGGGGGGGGGGGCAGGGGATTAAAATGCTCTGGTATTAGAGAGTGATGGTGATGGTTGCAAAGTCTTGCAAATATATAATTTTTTTTTTTGGTACTGGGCATTGAACTCAGGGGCATTGAATCCCTGAGCCACATCCCCAGCCCTTTTTTGTGCTATATTTAGAAACAGGGTCTCATTGAGTTGCTTAACACCTCACTGTTGCTAAGGCTGGTTTTGAACTGTGATCCTCCTGCCTCATCCTCCTGAGCTGCTGAGATTACAGGCATGTGCCATCACACCCAGCAATGTATTTTAAGAAGTACACTGTAAGAGGCTGAATTTTATGGCATGAGAGGGATAAGAAACATAAATAATAGTTAGATTTGTCTGATAAGCAAAAACAGATATGATGTAATGGCAAAATTAAAGTTGAAGTGGAAAATTAGAACCTAAAGAAAATTATATAAATAATAGCAAATATTATAATCACTATTAATATTTAGTCACTATATATCACTATTATTAATATTAATCACTATTAATATTTAAATTACCAAAATATACATAGCTTTCATTACTTAAAAAAGAGAAAACACATCAGTTCCTACTTGGAAATAATATGGGATTTCATATATGGGTCACTGTCTGCTTTTTGTAGTCACTTTTTTTCTTTTGCTATTCTGAGGATTGAACTCAGGGGTGCTTTGCCCCTAAGCTACATCTACAACCCTTTTCTTTAATTTATTTTTTTAGTTTGAGACAGGGTCTTACTAAGTTGTCCAGGCTGGCCTCTAACTTGGCAATACTCCTGCCTTAGCCTCCTAAATCACTGGGATTACAGATATACATCACCACATCCAACTTTTGTAGTCACTTTTGATGGACCCTACTGATGTTTTTTTTTAGGATAAAAAAATCTTGAAATGATCCAGGCTTGAAGTCCTTTGGAAGTTACACTTGATTCTTAGATTTTAGAATACATAGATGGATGAATTAACTATTCTTTTTTCTTTATCAGTTCAACCACTTATTCTTTTTTTTTTTTTTTTTTAAAAAAAACTTTTTAAAAGATAATTGAGGGGTGGGGTGATGGCACAGATTGGAGAGAGGGCCTCCTGCCTTCAAAGAAGGCCGCGGTGTCTTCAACCCCCACCACAAAAAAAAAAAAAAAAAGATATAATTGACATAATGAATTGCACATATTTAAAGTGAACACCCACCCCTGACCATCGTCTCAATTGAGATAATGAACATACTCCATCACCTCAAAAAGGTTCCTCAGTACCATTGAGAATTCCTCTATTCTGTCACTATTGATGATTTTGCCTTTTCTAATACTTTATATGAATGCAAATTTTTTATGGCTTCTTTGATACTGAATAATTAGTCTGAAATATTTTATCTTTCAGTAGTTGATTCTGTTTTATTGTTAAATAGTAATTTATCCATTCACTGGTTAATGGAATTTAGTTAGTTACAGTTCTTGGCTATTACAAACATAGCTGCTATGAACATTTCTGTGTGTCTTTTATGGACATGTGTGTTCATTTTTCTTGGATAAATGCCTAGGAATCCAATGGCTATGATAGGTACATGTTTAACATTTTAGAAATTGCCAAACTGTTCTGTAACCATCACATAACACCCATCATCAGTGTATGAGCATTCCTGTTGTTCGCATCAATACTTATATGGTAGACTGTTTTAGCCTTTTGAATATTAAAAAACAAACTAGGGTTTTATTATGCATTTTTCTAATAATTATTGATGTTGAGCATCTTTTTAGTGCTTTTTGTCCATGTATTCTTCATAACGTTTCTGTTCAGTTGTTTTGCCCTTTTAAAAATTTGGGTTATTTTCTTATTGTTTAGTTTAAAAGTTCTTAATTTTGAGGAAGTCTAACATCAGTTTTTTTTCTTTCACAGATTATGCTTGTGGTGTGGTATCTAAAAAATTTTTACCTAACCTAGGGTCACAAAGTTTCTCTTATTTTTTTCTTCTTAAAGTGTTATCATCTTAGGGTTTACATTTAGGTCTTTGCTTGCTTGCTTGCTTGATTTCCTTCTTTTAATGGTAAGAGCAGCATGTCACAGCCCAAATATGTTTTTTATAACATTAAATGACTAAAACTGCTTAATCTGCGAACATAATGATTTTCTGTGTCTTCAGTTCATCTTAATCTGTTTTAGTTCTCAGCTTCTTTTGAAAACCTCTTTTGAATGCAGAGTTATTCATTTTAGAGAATATCTCTGCTGCCTTCCTGGTGGCAGTGGAAGGTGTTTATCAGACACTCCTTTATAGCAGAGATACATGACTGCCTTTCAATTGTAATTCTTCATCAGAATGCAGTCCCTGTATCTGATTGTACCTATGCTGGAGTGGCCTTAGTTTAAGAGGTGTCAGTCCCTAGATGGCCAACTCCATTGCTTTGTGCCCAAGGTGAGACAGCACATCAGGGCAGAAGGGTATGGTAGAGGAAAACAGCTCAGAATCCACTCAGGATGCAATAGGTCTATGCTTCATTTAAAGTTAATTTTTGTAGTTCAGGATATGGATCCATGTTCATTTTTTTCACATATAAATGTTAAATTGTTTCAGCCCTTTTCTTGAAAAGAACATGTTTTCACCACCAAATTCCCATTGTACTTTTATTAAAAATCAGTTGTCCTGCTTGGTATAATGACTTGTAATCCTAGTGACTTGAGTGGTTGAGGTAGGAAGATCTCAAGTTAGAGGCCAGTCTTAGCAACTGAATGAGGCCCAAGTAACTTGGCAAGACCCTGTCTCAAAGCAAAAAAATAGAAAAAGGCTGGGATGTGGCTTAGTGGTTAAGTGCCCTGGGGTTCAATCCCCCATACTGCTGCTACTACTACTACTACTACTACTACTGATAATAATAATAAAGTCAGTTGTCCATATTTGTGTGGTTCTATTTCTGTATTCTTCACTGTGTTTCGTGGATTTGTTTATTTGTCTTAATGTTAATATCATACTGTCTTGATTACTATAGCTTTATAAGTCTTCAGATCATTAGTGTTAAGCCTCACATTTTGTTCTTTTTCAAGTTATTTTGTTATGGTAAGTCCTTTGCATTTCCATATGAATTTTAGAATCAGCTTGTCAATTTTTATCAAAAAGACTGTTGGGTTTTGGTTGGAATATCATTGCCTCTATAGATCATTTTGGGGATGCTTGATAACAGTATTAAGTCTTCCATCTCATATACATGGTATTTCCCTCCTTTTATTTGGGTCTTCTTGAATTTATCTCAGCAGTATTTTTTATAGTATTAGTATGAGTTTCTGACTTTTTTTTTTTGGATTTAGCCCTAGGTGTTTCAGATATTTTGATACTATTGTTTATGGTACTTTAAAAATTTCAATTTTGGGCTGTTCGTTGCTAACATACAGAAATACATTTGATTTCTGTATATTGATCTTGAATTCTGCAGCCTTCCTAAACTTGTTAGTTCAAATAGCTTTTTTAAAAATAAATTTTGACTCAGTGAGGCGCTCCTCTGGCAGGCAGGCAGCATGGCGGCTGTGGAGATGCGGGTGTGTGAGACAGATGGCTGCAGCAGGGAGGCCAAGCTCCAGTGTCCCACCTGCATCAAGCTGGGCATCCAGGGCTTGTACTTCTGCTCACAGGAATGTTTTAAAGGAAGTTGGGCTACTCACAAGTTACTACATAAGAAAGCAAAAGATGAAAAGGCAAAGTGAGAAGTGTCTTCCTGTACTATAGAAGGTGATATAAACCCTGACCCCTCGGCAGGTTATCTGTGTACTGGTAAACTCAGACCACATTATCCGCTGATAACAACAAGGCCAGTGCCAAGTTATATTCAAAGACCAGATCATGCTGATCATCCCTTGGGAATGTTTGATCTGAACAGGCTCTTAAAGGTACTTCTCAAATTAAATTGCTCTCATCTAAAGACAGAGAAGGGATGCAACTTGTATGAAGGCTTGCTAGAGAAGTGCTGGATATTGCTGCTGGGATGATTAAAACAGGTGTAACTAACTACTGAAGAAATAGATCATGCTGTACACTTAGCATGCATTGCAAGAAATTGCTTTCCTTCTCCCCTGAATTACTATAATTTCCCAAAGTCTTCTTGTACTTCAGTGAATGAAGTTATTTGCCATGGAATTCCAGACAGACAACCTTTGCAAGAAGGGGATATTGTTAATGTGGACATCACTCTTCATTGAAGTGGTTATCATGGAGACCTGAATGAGACCTTTTTTGTTGGAGACGTGGATGAGGGAGCACAGAAACTAGTTCAGACCACATATGAGTGGCTGATGCAAGCCATTGATGCGGTGAAAACTAGTGTTCGATACAGAGAATTGGGAAATGTTATTCAGAAGCATGCTCAAGCAATGGATTTTCAGTTGTTCGAAGCTATTGTGGACATGGAATCCACAAGCTTTTTCATACAGCCCCCAAAGTACCCCACTATGCCAAAAATAGAGCAGTTGGAGTGATGAAATCGGACCATGTGTTTACAATTGAGACAATGATTTGTGAAGGTGGATGGCAGGGTGAAACCTGGCCAGATGGTTGGACTGCAGTGACAAGAGACGGGAAACAGTCTGCTTAGTTTGAGCACATCCTGCTGGACACGGACACTGGCTGTGAAATCCTCACCCGGCACCTTGATAGTGCACGGCCTCACTTCATGTCCCAATTTTAATTTCTCCCAAGATGTCACATGTCAATAATGCCTTCTTTCTGTACAGTGCATTTTATTGAGAATACAGAAAGGATGAGGCAATTTTTTTATCACTTGTTTTATTTTGACTATAGATAAGGAAAGACTCCAGCATTTGATGTGTGTCCTCAAGAGCTTGTCTTGGGTCTGAAAAAGTTGAGAAGAATAAAGGAAACATTGCTCAACTCCTTTCAGTACCCCTCCCTGTTCCCACCCCCGCCCCATTCTCTGCATACCAATTTTTCTTATTTGCCCCTTGAGCACTTTTACTTAGACCTGCTTCTGTAGTTGCTTTAATCACTGCCACAAACTGGCTATCAGGAGCCAGCTGCTTTCCAGGCGAATGTTGAAGATGAGAATTCTTGAAACTTTAGCAACACATGTTGCTCCAGGTTTTTAAAATTTTATATATATGGAAATGTGTATGCATACATTTTGAATTCCATATATGTAATCACTGAACACTATGTGAACTTTGTTTTGGGTTGATTCTGCTCTAACAGGCTTTTTTGCTGTCGTAACTATGGATCTATAGTTTGCAGAGATTTAATTCCTAGTTGGGAATTGGCCTCCTCCCTTCCTAATGCTAATTATTTATCCTTGTAATTGTGGGTAGGGAAGCACTCACTCAGTGAGACTTTCTTTCCAATGTGGACTCTGTGTCAGTGAATGAATGTGGTAAAATTCACTTTGGAAGAAGGTTATCAGGCTTTTTAAAGTCTAGTTTATGACACAAATAGCTATGCTCCATGTGGTGGCTGGCTGTTGTGGGGCACAGGAATTTGTAATATACTGCTATTTCAGACCTTTATTTGGTCAGAAATGGGAGGTAGAAAACCTTTCTTTCCCTCTCTTTTATTTCAAGGGCATATCTTGAAGATACTCAGAGAAGGGTGGAGGTTGTGTTGTAGAGGGTGATGGGGAAAGAGTTCTGCGATGTCTCTAGCTGTGAGCACAGTAAGTCAGGTAGGCTGTGAGAGCCTAACATTTAGTAATCCTGACAATGAAGAGAAAGGAACTTCTTTGAGTACTGTAACCTTGCAGTAGGGGTGCAGCTGCCCTTGGTTTGCTGGGAATAAAACAAACAAACAAAAAGCACCTCACCTATATGTAGTTGACTCATTAGCAGTGATCTCAGCTGCCCAGTGTCTGTTCCTTTCAGCAGTTGTCCAAATAGAAGCGTGTCCACTGAAGATGTATTAGATCATCAAGTCCTTGTTAGTGTGTACTTGATTACTGATAACTTTCTGGAAATAAATTAGATGCCACTGACACACATATACTTGTAAGAGAACATCTTTCCCAGAGTGCCTCAGACCTTACTGCTTTAAGAGAATTAGGATAATGTTTTCATTACTTTTATTATTTTTGTTGATTTACTAAAGTGACCAAATCTGGTATACACTTTTGGGGGTATGTATGTGAAGTTTTTATCAAACTGTAATATTTGTGAATGGGATGCCTTATAATATGAATATTAATAGAATGTGTAAAGGGAGATTAAAAAGTTTGATTATCCCCCAAAATAAATAAATTTTGTTGAAATTTCTATATAAATGATCATGTAGTCTACTAGTAAAGAGTTTAACTTCTTCCTTTATAATCTGGATGACTTTCATTTCTTTCTTTTTTTAATTTCATGGGCTAGAACCTTCAATACAGCATTGAATAGAAATGGATATCCTTTCTTTACTCCTGATCTTAGATGTTATTATATTTTGGATCTGGGATTTCTCTCAAAGCCTCACTTGTTGAAGGCTTGGTTCCCATTGTAGCAATGTTCAGAGGTGGGGCTTTTGGGAAGCAATTGGATCTTGAAAACTCTGATCCTATCAATAGATTAATCATTGATGGAAAATATGAGAGGTGGGACCCAGTTGAGGAAAGTGGGTCCTTGGGGCATGCTCTTCTCCCCAGCTCCTCTCTTCCTTAGCTTCTTGGCTACTGTGAAGTGAGCAGCTCTGCTGCACCACATCTTCTCTGCCAGGATGCTCTGCCTCAGTCCAAGCCCATAGCAATGGAGCCACCCCACCATACACTAAAACCTCTGAAACTGGGAATCCAATAAATCTTTCCTCCTTTTTTTTTTTTTGGTACTGGGGATTGAACCCAGGGGCACTCCACCACTGAGCCACATCCCCAGCCCTATTTTGTATTTTATTTAGAGACAGGGTCTCACTGAGTTGCTTAGGGCCTCGCCAAGTTGCTGAGGCTGGCTTTGAACTCGCGATCCTCCTGCCTCAGCCTCCCAGGTGCTGGGATTACAGGTGTATGCCACCACGCCCGGCTCTTTCCTCCTTTAAGTTGTTTTCTCAGGTATTTTGTAACAGGAATGAAAAGCTAATTAACACAGGTAGAAAGCATTCCCTTTTTTGCCATTATGTATTTTTATCAGCTGTAGATTTTTTTTTTCTAATCAGGCTGAGGAAGTTGTCTTCTATACTTAATTTACTGAGAGTTTTTTTAAAAAATAATTTTATTGTTATCATTATTATTTTTTACAGTACTAGGGGATTGAAGCTAGAGCCTGTGCATGCCAGACTCTATCACTGAGCTACATTCCAAGTCCATAGTTGATTTTTTTGTTTGTTTGTTTGTTTTAAATTTCAGACAGGATCTCATAAAGTTGCCACAGCTGGCTTTGAGCTTGTGATTCTCCCTTTCTCAGTCTCCTGAGTAGCTGGGATTATAGACATGTGCCACTGTGCCCAACAGATGAGAGTTTTGTTTTGTTTTTTAAATCAATAATAGATGTTGGATTTTGTCATGTGGTTTTTCTGCATCTATTGAGATGATCATATTATTTTTCTCTTCTAGTTTTTTAAAGTGGTGAATTATACTGATTCCAATGTTTAGTCAAGTTTACATTCTTGGGCTGGGGTTGTGGCTCAGTGTAGAGCACTTGCCTAGCATATGTGAGGCACTGGGTTCGATTCTCAGCACCCCATAAAAATAAATGAATGAAGGCCTATCAACATCTAAAGAAATGTATTTTTAAAAAAGTTTACATTCTTGGGATACACTACTTAGTTATGATGCATGATACTTATTACACAAAAATTATTCTTAAATTGTGATGAAATATATATAAAATTTATGGTTTGACAATTTTTGCGCATATAGTTCAGTAGCAATAAGTGCAGTCACGCTTTTGTGCAACCATGACATCATTTTGTAAAATGAAACTGTACCTTTAAACAATTAACTCTCCATTCCTACTCTCATCTCCTTGCAACCACCATTCTATACTTTTTTTATAAAAGGAAATTTGATTTATTCATTTGCAGTTTTGGGGATTGAATCCAGGGTATTAGGCATGCTAGGCAAGCTAGCTACATCCCTTGCCCCCACCATTCTACTTTCTGTCTCTGAATTTTACTACACCGCATACCTCATGTGAGTGAAATACTATAGCATTTGTCCTTTTGTGTCTGGCTTCTTTCACTTAGCATAATGGCATCAAGGTTCATCCATGTTATGGGATAAACTAGCACTTCCTCCCTTTCTCAGACTGAATACTATTGTATGTACATACCACATTTTATTCATCTATTCATCTGTTGGTGGAAACTTGGGCTACAACTACCTTTTGGCTTTTGTGAATCATGCTGCTAAATGTATTAGCCTTTTTATACATTATTGGACTTTAAAGACCAAAATTCTCTTATGAATTTTCACATCTAAATTTATAAGGGATATAGGTCTGTATATGTTTTTTCTTGTAATGCCTTTATCTTTTTTGGTGTTAGAAGAGTGTTGTCTCTATAGAATGAGTTGGAAAGTCTTTCTTCCTGTTCAAGGTTTTTAAAATGTTGAATTGTGTAGAATTGGTATTACTTCTTCCTTCAGTGTTGGTAGAATCTGTCAGTAAAACCTTCTGAACCTGGAATTTTCTTTATGGGAAGGCTTTTAACTATAAATTCAATCTCATTTTTAATAGATATAAAGATATTACAGTTACCTCTTTTTTATTGGACTTTAGTAGTCTGTGTCTTTCAAGAATTTGTCAACTTCCTCTAAGTTGGGGGCCATCAAACTACTTCCCATGAACTAAATCTGACTTGCTGTCTGTTTTGGAACACAGACATCCCATTTGTTCATGTCTTTTCTGTGATTATTTTTGTGTTACAGTATGTTATGGTTTGGATATGAGGTGTCCCCCCAAAGCACACATGAAACAATGCAGGAGAAATGATTGGGTTTTAAGAGTCTTAACCCAATCAGTGAATTAATCCTTAATGGGATTAATTGAAGTGGTAGGGTGTGGCTGGAGGAGGTGGGAATTAGGGCATGGCTATGTGGTATATATTTGTCTCTGGAGAGAGGAGTGTCTGCTTCCTGATCACTTTGATGTGAGCTACTTCCCTATGCCACCCTCTCCCACCATGGTGTTCAGCCTTATCTCAAGCTCTGAAGAATGGAGCCAGTCTTCTATGGACTAAGATCTTTGAAACTGCGAGCCCTCAAATAAACTCTTCCTCCTCTAATTGTGCTGGTTGTGTCCTTTAGTTACAGCAGTGACAAAGTTGACTAAAACACAGTAGCTTAAAATATTTATTAAGTTGCCAACTTCTAAATTTTATTGGTATAAAGTCGTTCATAACATACTTTTATTATTAATATTGGTGTAATATGTATTGATGTCACATTTCACATTCTAGTCTTTATTGTTTCTTTTCTTCTGCTTACATAAGGTTTCATTTGCTCTTTCTTATTTCGTAAGGAATAAGCTGAGTACATCAGTTTTAAGAGTTTTCTTTTCTCTCTCTCTCTCTCTCTCTCTCTCTCTCTCTCTCTCCCTCTCTCTCTCTGTTTTTTTTTTTTCCTTTCACAGTACTGGAGATTGAACCCAGGATGTTACCACCCATGCTATAGTAGTGTTCTACCACTAAGCTACACCCCCAGCCCTACCTTTTTGAAAATTTTGAGATAGGGTCTCACTAAGTTGCCCAGACTGACCTTGAATTTGGCAGTCCTCCTGCCTCAGCTTCCTGAGTAGCTGGGACTGACTTTCTTCTTTTCTAATGTAGGTATTTAATGGTAGAGATGTCTCTTTACTGTTTGAGTAGCATCCCACAATTTTTGATAGGCTGTGTTTTCACAGGGGAATGGGATCCGAGACATTTTCAAAGGTACTAGTAATCTCTTTCTTAAGCTGGGTCATTATGTACCTGGGTTCATTTGTTTATTTGTACATTTATTCTTTATTCCTCATACTATAAATATTCTTTTGAGTGTATTCTGTATTTATCAAGGAGCTTTTTAAAAAGTGTGAGCAGGATGCAAGGACATAATCACCTTATGGGTAAACAATTCTTTTGGTGGTTATGTTGTGAAGTGAAGTGGAAAAAGGGCATAGTAATTTTAAAAATGACACAAAATAAAAGAAGCAATTGTGTTTGTATTGTTTTGTGTAAAGATAGATGATTCCAAAGCAAGTTTGTGATGCCACTAAGTCATAAGTCTTACAAAACTATACAAGGAGATGTAAAAGTAACAACCTGGTGTGAAAATTGATATGTTTAAGCAAAGTTCTTGCCTTAGAATAATAAGACCACCAAATTTTTTTTTTAGGTAGTGCAATAGGTAAAGTAAAACAGGCGAATGGGGAGAAACCCTTAGTAATGGAGACATCATTATGGAGACAAGTTATGTCAAACTTGCTTCTTTGATTAAAGATAAACAATATTGAATGTATGCTTCTAAAAGATTAGACATATTATTAAAATGTCACAATGTTCACACAAGTGATTCATAAAATGGCTAGAATGTTTGACCAAAGAATATTCTGACCTCCAAGTATAGAGTGGTCACCATGAAACTTGATTGCCATGAGACTTGATTCCAAAAATGTTTTTAAACATTTTCTAAATCAACAAAATCTTAACAGTGGTTCTCCTGCTTAGGATGCCTCTCTGCTGCTGCCCCCCAAATTATGTATATAATCAGAGAGTCAAACCTAGCCACATCACCCATCTTCTCTTCTCTGAGAGGTGAGGGTTGCCCACACTTCTTCTGAATGTGAATTTCTTTGCTGTCCTTAAATAAATCCTTACCTGTGCTTTGCTTATTGACTTATCCTGCCAATTTTTTTTTTTCTGTGACAAATGTTAAGAATATGGATGGTTCCAAACTGAGGTCCTCCTCTGTTAGGACTTCCTTGGACCCCCTCTGGAAACAATAGCACTTTGGGTTCTGCTCTAATGCAAAAAACAAATACTTCATTGAGTCTCAAGAATTTCAACCCAAAAACTGGCCAAATTATCATGGCCTAAGAATTTTTCATATCAGATATTATAGTTCCCTGCTTCTATAAATTATAAATAAGTACCTTTTCCATGTAGTCATAAAAGAATAAGATGAAAGTGAAAGTGACAAAATACCTACTCTTCATTTGCCAGAAGATAAACAATGAAATTAGCTGTTTATAGCCATTTATCCATACCTCGCTTAATTATTTAACTTCAGAATGTTTTATAGGATAACTGAGTAATTACTGAGCTGTGCAATTTATTTGACTTCTGAATATACTTAAATATATTTTAGAGATAGGCAAGGTAATAGAGCATGCTTGCATAGCTGATTGCGTTTTCCTCTCCCTCTCTCTTCCTGTATGGCATGTCCTGCCAATCATTTTTTTCCTCCGACAGGTTGTGTGGTTCCAGGGGCTGGTGCTGTTGAAGTGGCAATAGCTGATGCTCTTATTAAGTACAAGCACAGTGTAAAGGGAAGAGCCCGTCTTGGAGTCCAAGCTTTTGCTGATGCCTTACTCATTATTCCCAAGGTATAATCATTCTACTGGTCAAATAACAATTGGTTAGACCTCATGATGTTTAATTGCAAATTGCCCATACTATCTAACAGTTTGTATTTCTTCCCACAGTGTTATATATTTTACAACTCAAGCAGGGAAACTTTCGGAATAATAGCTCAGATCCTTTTAGGAGCTTCATGAAATACCCAGATTATTCCTTTGCATCCTCTGAGTTTCAGAAATTGAATCAACTCCAAACAGGTCCTTCAGAAATGGTCAATTATTAACTAATTGTAATGAAAAGTTTAGAATTTAAAATTTAGTTAAATTTTAGGGTAGATTTTTATTTTGTGGGTGATACCCCCCAAATGTAATCACTTCAAATTGTGGAGAGTGAGGACTTTAGGCTGTATGGCATTCCTGAATACTGTTAACTTACATTTGTCATTTATTATTTTAATTCCTAGAAAAGGAGAGAAACTGGATTTTTTTCCCCATGTGGTGACAGAGGACAGAGAACTAACTTCTTTTCTCTTTGCCTTAGAGTGGTTGTGAACCACTTAGAAATACAGCAAACTATTTCAAATATGCTATTAATATGAATTAAAACTTTACTAACAATACTAGCAAAGTCTTTTAAAATAATTGTTATTAAAATTATTTGTGGACTCTTTGTGAATCAGATACCTAGTTTTTCTTCCCCCAAAGCAGTGAAGTCATTAAGTAATGATTCTATTGTTGATACAAGGGGGTAACTGTAGTATCCATTGGTGGTACCCTTCATCAGCTGTTTGTTTGGGACCACCTTGACATGAGCCTGTTTTGGAGTATGGGTATCTCTTTCCCTGTTACTGCAGGTCATGGCTCTCCTCTTGAAGATGAGGGGCACGAAGGTGTTGCAATCATGCTGATTTTCTTCAGCAAGTGGCTAGGAGAAACTGAAGGACATGTGGCTACAGGGACTAGAAGGAACAAGAATACTATTCTCCTTCCTTCCACATTTAAAATAATCTTTCAAGAAGGAAATTAATGTAGGGGTGGCGAACTCTTCTGTCCTCAGAATTTAGTGAGATGTGCATAGGGGAAATGCTTAAGTAAATATAATCACTACTTAATGGACAATATTTTTATTAATTTAAGAATGGAATTCTTAACAAAAAAACAAAAAACAATGGAATTCTTCAAAAGGTGATGATTACTATATTATGGATGTATTTTCACAAGACTAATAGTGACTTACTTTTATATTTGATGTTCAAATATATATGTGAAGGTATTCCACACATGTACTTATTATAACTTTTATTCATAAAGGTTCTGGCTCAGAATTCTGGTTATGACTTGCAGGAAACACTAGTGAAAATTCAGGCTGAGCATTCAGAATCAAAGCAACTAGTTGGCATAGATTTGAATACAGGTAAGAAACTAAGAAAAATTAACTGCTTAATAAAGAAAAAAGATATTCTTCATTGATCCGGATCTTAGTAAGGGGTAGGGATTTGGGTGATTTTATTATTTAAATTTTGAATGCCTCTAGTTTACTTTTAGACCTCCTAAAACATCTATTTAAGAAACAGTTATTAAGTGCTTATTTTTTGCCTATTGGCATCCACACAAAACAAAATAGACCAAAATACCTGCTCTTCAGAGCTTTCACTACGGTGAGGAAAACAGGCAGAAAATAATAACCTTAATAGATAATAAGTTCTTCTAGCATTTGAGAATGTAATAAATTTGATGAAAAAAAGTAAAAGCAATATAAGAATGATCATGAATGCTAGTATAGGAGGGCAGGAAAGGGGTTGCAACTTGAAGAGGTTGGGCAGAGCAGACCTACCTCACTGAGAAGATGTTTACTGAAGAGTTCAAAGGAAGTAAGCAGGTTGGCTGTGTGAAGCACTGGGAATCAGTATTGTAGGGAGAGGGAACTTCCAGCATCTGATGTTTTTGAGTTGAGGGAAAGAGGTGACAGAAGTGATAGAAGGTCAGATCATGCAGGGTTATGTGGGCTAGTCCAAGGACTTTGGCTTTTTGGAACAATTTTGAGCAGAGAAATGACATGGTCTAATTATGTTCAAAAGTTTCACTCTGGCTACTCTCCACTCTGTGGGGAGGAGTCAACTGAACAATTAGCAGGTGGAATTGCCATCAACCGCATTGGAGAAGACTTTGGATAGAGCAGATTGTGGGTGTAGGGACATCAGATTTCAGTTTTGGCAAAGTACTGTTTGAAGTGTTTGTAGTCTTTCAAGTAAGATAGTCAACTGCATAAATGGGTTTGGAACTCAAGGTAGATACCTGGGTTGGAGATAAAAACTTGAGAGTCATGAGGGTGTACATAGTTTAAATCTGGAAAACAGGATGAGGTCACCTAAGGGGTAAGTGTAGAGAAAGAAGAGAAGAGTAATGGATTGAAACTTTGGGTACTCCAACATTAAGAGCTCAGGGAAGAGGAACCACTAGGACAAAAGAAGGAAAAGCAAGAGAGAATGGTGTCCTGGAAGGCAAAATACAAGAGGGTGTTATCAACTGTTAAGTTCTGCTGCTGGATGAAGGGTGGAAATTGACCATTGAATTTAACAACATGGAGGTTATTTATGACTCTGACAAAAGTAGTCTTGGCAATGTATTACATATTATTAGACTATATTAATCAACACTGATTGAGTACATCAAGATTGTAGCATTAAAAGGTTTTATTTGGGTCTGGGGTTGTAGCTCACTGGTAGAGAACTTGCCTACTACTTGCCTACATTGAACCATGAGCAAGGCTCTGAGTTCAGTCCCCATCACTGTAAAAATATATATATTTTTACTTTGCAGGGGAGCCAATGGTACCAGCAGATGCAGGAGTTTGGGATAATTATTGTGTGAAAAAACAACTTCTTCACTCTTGGTAAGTTGGTAGTAACATAAAGAGAAATATCATTAAGGGTATAATTGATAACATTAAAATTTTTTCTATTATTTTTGTGACCCTACAGTGGAAAAATTGTCAAGTATATGAAAAGGTGTGATCCAGTTATTAAAACTAGCTTCTATAATTTTTTACATTCCATTTTAAATTTTGGTTGTAGCAGTATTAGCTACAAGGTTTTTCTCACTATGTGAGGGGGAAAGGAAAGAGGAAACTTTACTGAGTTTCCCCACCTGTGGAGAAAATCAAGCAATGTGCTTAACAATATGCTCGGTTTTGTTGGGACATAAATCAGGCTTTCTCCTTATCAGTGAAGGAGTTGAACTGTGATACAAAGCATGATTTGTGTCTGTAATAGCTTTGCCTTCTAAAATCTAATGCTAACATAATTGAAGGAAAAGTGTTTCATAACTGCAGGTTGCTGGGGAAGGATAAGCACAGGGTAGAGCTTTACTCATTTGCATCTCTTCCCTTAGCACAGTGATTGCCACCAACATTCTCCTGGTTGATGAAATTATGCGAGCTGGAATGTCTTCTCTCAAAGGGTGATGAAATGAAAACCCAATTCTTCTGAAAGACAGGATTCAGTGCATCTGATATTCAACTGCTATGGGATAGCCATTTTTAATTTTTACAAAATAAATGCAGCTTTTGTATTATGGTTTTAATGGTCTCAAAGATATTTCATCAACTTATAAAGAATACAAGAAATATTTGCACAGTACAGGAACATAATGAAAATATGTTTTCTAAGGGTCCTAACTCCTCACCTTATTATTTTCATAAAATAGAATCTATTATGATTGTTAGACCTTCTGGGCAACTTTTAATTATTCAAATATGGAGCACAGGTTTTAGAACCCAAATCAATTCCCCATTATCAGAGGGTATAAATGTAGTAAGAAAGCCTGTTTTACTGTCTTAAAAGTTCCTCAGTAAGTTCTTGTTTCTACTCTTTCCTTTTATAAATACAACATCTTTATGAGTATAGCTTTGAGTTGCAGTGATTTACAATATCTGATTCATTTAATAGGTAGCTTATTATATTTTACCTGACTATTTTGTGTATTTCATTTTATGTGTGATCAACAGCAGGTTACTGTGCTAGATAAGGTCTGAATATATAATGAAGTACTCTTATCTGAAAAGGTGGAGATTGTTAGGATCAATTCTTTAAATTAATTGTTTTGGGCTTTGAATGCCACTGTTCTATATAGATTTTCTTGTTCTTTTTAGTTATACATGCCAGTAGAATGTATTTTGACACATTATACATACATGAAGTATTATTTCCCATTCTTGTGGTTGTACCTGATGTGGAGTTACATTGGTCACGTATTTATATATGAACATAGAAAAGTTATGTCCAATTCATTCTACTGTCTTTCCTATGCCCATCCTCCCTCCCTTCCCTTCATTCCCCTTATATAGATATGAAAGTAATATCTTTCTTATTTCAAACTTTAGAATTAATCTATTATACTTTCTAATTGTTATTAGGTTCCTTTTGATTAGCTTCTTTAATGGATCCAAGATATTAAAATATGGCAGGTGTATTAATGGTTCTTTGGTCTATTTGTGCATGTAGGTTTCCCTTAGTTGAAAACCTATAAATTTATAGTCATTTTTTTCCACTTGAAATGTTGTCAATATCTTTCCAAGTCAATAATCACATTTCTGAACTATCTTGCATGGCATTTCATTGTATGGTTACACTTCAATTTATTTGGAAAATAAATATAAATCAACTAAATAATATCCTATTTCTATTATAAATATTTATTACATTTATAAATAACATAATTTTATTTTTAACGTTTTGCAATTATAAACAAAGATCTCCTTTTTTAACCTTCTGCCTTATCCTATAGTATAGGACTTTTAAAATGGGTACACCATGCATATTGCTGGACCTTTTCTATGTAAGATGTTTAAATTATGAAATATTTTAAATGTAGAAAAAGAAGAGCAAATAATAATTAACACCTTTGTACCCTTTATCTAGTTTTAATAAATAGTAACATTTTGCCATATTTGTTTCAAATTTTCTTTTGAGAAATGAAAGTATGAATGTTAATTCACCACCCACATTCCATCATTTGCTTTGCTTGTCCTTTACCCCTAAAGGTAATCTTTGACGCCTGTGCATTTTTTTTGTTCTTAATATCTGTGCATGTATCTGGGACAGTGTAAAATATTCTTCCTTGTCTTAAAAATGTGTCAGTAGTTATCATTCTGTAGATGTGCTTTTGCTGCTTTTATTTCCCACTTTGTTTATTTATTTTTGTGGTCCTAGGGATTGAACCCAGGGGCACTCTACCACTGAGCTACATACCTATCCCCAGCCCTTTTTAATTTTGAGACAGGGTCTCACTGAGTTGCTAAAGCTGGGTTTGAACTCACAGTCCTCCTGCCTCAGCCTTCTGAGTACCTAGGATTAGAGGCATGTTTGTGCCTGGCTTAACTGTGTCCTTATTCAGTATTTTAGTTCCATTTTGCTTTAAAATTCCAATAATAATAATTATTGTTTATTAAAGTCAGTTCCTGTTAACTTTTTCATGTTTATTTACTTATTTGTTCAATACTACCTTTCTTGCAACTATTTTCTTCTTTTTGGGCTCACTTTGTTTTAGTCAGCTTTTATTTATTTTGGGGGGCTACTGGGGATTGAACTCAGGAGCACACAACCACTGAGCCACATCCCCAGTCCTATTTTGTGTTTTATTTAGAGATAGGATCTCACTGAGTTACTTAGTGCCTCACTTTTGCTGAGGCTGGCTTTGGACTCACTATCCTCCTGCCTCAGCCTCCTGAACTTCTGGGATTACAGGCATGTGCCACCATGCTTGACTTTAGTCAGCTTTTTTGCTGCTGTGACTAAAAGACCTGACAAGAACAGTCGAAAAGTTTATTGGGGTGGTCACAGTTTCAAAGGTCTTGATCCATAGACAGTTGGCTCCATTCCTTGGGGCTTGAGGTAAGGCAGAACATCAGGGAGGAAGAGTGTGGTGGAGGGAAGCAGCGCACATGATGATCAAGAGAGAAGTTCCACTTGACAGATATGAAATATATACCCCAAAGGTGCACCCCCAATGCACCTCCTCCAGCCACACCCCACCTACCTTCAGTTACCATTCAGTTCATCCCCATCAGTGGAATAACTCACTGATTGGGTTAAGACTCTCATACTCCAATCACTTCTCCTCTAAACCTTCTTGCATTGTCTCACACATGAGCTTTTGGGGGACACCTCACATCCAAACCATAACACTTTGTTTTTTACTTTTCTCTAGATACGTATATATTACACATATGTGCATATATATAATATAGATGTTAAATAGATGTGTGTGTATATGTGTATCTTTAGTCCTTCTAGGTGTAGGTCTGCTGTTATACTCTTAGAGAGTTTTGCTTCCCTCAAACATTTCTGTATTGTGCCTATTTTTAGTGCTAATTTACCTGGGCAGAGAATTCTGAGTTACCTGTTTTCTCTTAGCATTTTGCAAATGTTATTACATTGTTTTCTGCTCTGTCATTGGCAATTTATAAGGCATGACACTTTTACCTTTTTTTAAAACCTCAGATATTATAATTTCATCATCCACACTTGAGCATGATATAGACCTAGGGTTTCAATTTCTTATAGCATCCCTGAGCAAAGCACATTTCCTGCTTTCAGTTCTTTTGAATATATGCCCAAAGTGGAATTGATGGATCATATGGTAATTCTATTTTTAATATTGAGGGGTATTGCCATATATTTTATATACCTACCAGCAATATACAAGAGTTCTAATTTCTCTACATCTCCACTGACTTTTTTTTTTTTTTGCTTAATAATAGCTGTTTTAGTAGGTGTGCAATGGTATCTCATCATGGGCCATGTATTTTCTTCAGCATTTTTGTTTGTAAATTGGGGCAAGGTGGAAGGTAATCCACTTTAGGAAGTGTGCAATGTGCTAGAACTGCCAGACCTATCTATTTATAATGCAAATTGTTTAATTTTTCTGTCTTTTGGAGAGTATCCAACTTGTAAGTCCATAAAAATTTATGACAGTTCCCTTAAAAATAAAAAAAAGACTTTATCCTAAGATTGTTTCATAAATCTCCTGGTTTCAGTTAAAATATCATGAGCCAAGAATCGTTATCCCCCTGTCTGCCATTCTCTTAACTGTTTGTTACCTATCTTTTTTAACAGTCCTTTCTGTAACAATAACTATTTCTTTACAATCACTTTATTGGTGCCATCACTATTGCTTTACGTTTTGATCTTGTCTCATAGTCATACATTACTGCTCTCCCAGCCTCCCACAGTACCACTGCCATCCCAGGGGTTTGGCTCTTGAACATAATTCAGTTTAATATCTGTAGGTATTAAGGCCTTGTAACAATTCATTCACTCTTCCTTTACAGCTGCCTATATAATTGTCAAAGAGATCTAGGGAACAGGGATACAATCATTAAGGGCATCCCCAGTGACTCTCTTAATAGTCTTGCTTTCCTTTTCCTATTCTAGATTGAGGTCTTTAAGATTACCAATGAGGAAATCAAATACCCGATGAATTAGATTTAATTTTCAATCATACCTTTCCTGGTCAGAGTTTGACTAATACAGATGGTCTCTGTCATATAATGGTTCAACTTAGGAGTTTTTGACTTTAAGATCATGTAAAAGTGAAATGCATTCAGTAGCGACAGTACTTCAGATTTTGAATTTTGATCTTCTCTGTGGCTGGCAATATTCAGTGTGATGCTCTCTGGATGCTGGACAGCAGCAGGGATCCACAGCTCCCAGCCAACCTCCCAATCATGAGGGCAGATGACCTATACTTTACAGTGTACTGCATTGCTAAGTTAGGATGTTTGGTATATTAGGTGTATTAAATGCATTTTGACTTATGGTATTTTCAACTTAGGATGGGTCTATTAGGATGTGACCCATTGTAAGTCAAGGAACATCTGTATATAGGAAAGGGACAGAGATGGGAAACGAAGATCAGTTTTGTTTGAATTTAGTGAAAAACATATACTGCTAAGTGATTTATAATATGGAGTTGATTGTATATTCCCGATTATCCTGCTCTTTAATTATTTCATAAATATTAGCCCTTCTTGAAAGAGGAAACTTGGGGACCTGAATTGGTCTTCTACTGAGGGATGTTATGGTCAAGGACAGAGAGAGAAGGGAAGAACCAGGCTGGGTTCTGGAATCTCCCTAGAAGCCACAGATGGTAAAGAATGCTTTTCTCATGGGCCTGACATGCCAAGATCTTCTCCATGCTCAGTGGAGTTCTTGACAGTACAGAACTGAGTTGATGACAGTCTTGATGAGCAATGACCACAGTTTGCTTCCTTCTGAGACTCTTAATATTTTCCAATTGCTTAGTCCAAGAATCGACTAGTGTAGCCCTATGTCTGCTCACTGCCTAGGCCAGGAAGGAGCCAAGTGTCTTGTTGGACAAATAGCCTGTGGGTCTAAATCTGGCTCCTGTCCATGCCTTGGAAATAAATCTAGATGCACAGGTTGGCAAAAAGGTTTAGGCCATATGCTTGCCTGGCATGTAATTCACAAAAACTCAAGGTACATGAAGTAAGGCTCTGAAAGCAGTGAGTTTAAAGGGATCTTTTCTATTGCCTACTTCTTCTAAGGCTCTGGAGATATATACAGGGCAATGTATTAGCAGGAGTGATGTTTATTAGCACTGCTCATTGTGCTTGACTGTCCTATCAGGCAGGCTAGAAGAGGTTTCACATCCTGGTATTTAGGTGCTGAAGGCCAGTAGTACCTCCCATTTCATTTAAAAATTTTTTTAGTTGTCAGTGGGTTTTATTTTATTTTATTTTATTTTATTTTATTTTATTTTATTTTATTTTATTTATATGTGGTGCTGAGTATCAAACCCAGGGCCTCGCACATGCCAGGCAAGCGCTGTACCACCGAGCCACAATTCCAGCCCCAGTACCTCCCATCTCTTGATTCAGCAAAAAAAGCCCCTGTATTTCCACATGTCTTCTGGAAGATGCTAACACTGAAGGAAATTTTGTTTAAAGGTTTACCCACTTGTATATGATTGTTTGGATTACTTGGTTCTTTGTCTTCACTAAACTTTAGTTTTACCCTATATACCAATCCAGATTAGAGAAAGCGATGGGCTATTCTATGGGGAGGACAATGCTGGACACCTCCTCTATCTTGGAGTCGTGTTTGTGGAGTGGTTGTGTTGGTGGTTTAGAATTCTGGCTCTGGGACCACAGTATGTGGGACATGGGATCATTTTCCATCTCTACCATCGATTCGTCGTGTGTCCTTGGGCCAGTTATTTAACCTCAGTTTCCTCATCCCCTTTCTTTAATGAGATAATATCATATCTATCTTAGATTGTTGTGAGAATAAGTTAGTATGTGTAAACTGCATCACAGTGCTTGATCTGTTCTTTGTTCTTAACTGTTCAGCTATTATTATTTTTATTGTCATTAATTGTGTGCATCAGAGGAGGGTTGGATATGCAGTTTTTAATATAGAGAGAGCAAATTAACTAGGAACAACTCTTGAAGCTTCTGGCTGTAGCAGTGAAGAAGTGTTTCTGGATGCAGAACAGGATGGAGTTGACTGGAAGCCGACTGGAGAGTGTGCCAGAGGGTGTGCCAAATGAGTGTTTACTTTCCTATGTTCCCCTTTGGCCTTCTCCCAATCTCTGCCCCAGAATGGTGACTGACTGGTAAAGCTCATTTAGTGTTGAGGGGGTCTCATGTTGCTGAAAGACCACAGGCCTTTAAAGTCATTTTCTCTAGAGTGCAGGGGAAATATTTCGGCCTAAGCATTGTATGACATGAACTGAGAGCCCTTTTCTGTCATTCCAAATTAAACTTTCTAGAGAAGCAGACATATGGGTAAGGCAAAGGAGTGTTTTAAGTTATCTAGTATGTTCTGACACTCAGATCTTCCTTTCTCCTGTGGCTCAAATTCCAACATTAGCATTTAATTCTATTGTATTAAGCATCATCTATCTTCTGGGTTTTTGTTTTAAATGCAAGTGTGCAGAAGAAAGTTATAGCAGACCCAATTCCTACCCCTTGAAGGGTTTTCTTGCAACTTTGTTCCTTGTTTGGTATCTTGAAACTTGGATTTTGGGAGTGTTCCCTTTGCCCTAACTGATTAAGAACATCTCATTGTGTCTAAATTGTCAAACAGTTTATACTGAACACCTATTTTCCCTTTGGGAGTCTGGGATTTGGGTACATGGAAGGCACAATGTGACTAGATGCTAATAAAGATCCTGGACATTGAGTCTCTAATGAGCTTAACTGGTTGACAACATTTCAACATGTCCCAGTTTATTTCCGGAAGAACTAAGAACATTCTGCCTTACTCTACTGAGAAGACCCTTGGAAGCTTGCACCAAGTTTCCTCTGGACTCATCCCATGTGCCTTTTCCTTTGTTGATTTTGTTTTGTATTATTTCTGAAACAAACTACAGCCATGAATGTGACCCTGTGCCAAATCCTGAGTCTTCCTAGTGAATCATTGATCCAGAGGGTGATCTTAGGGACCTCTGACATGATTAGCATTCTTCACATCACAGGAATATTGCACAACAATATCTGAGCAAAAATCATAAATAAAATATTAGCAAACCAAATCCAACATTTGTATAAAGATTATATACTATTATCAAGTGGGATTTATCCCAGGAATGCAAGGTTGGTTTAATGTCGAAAATCAATTAATGTAATATACCACATTAATAAAAGGACAAAGATCTCACAATTGTCCCAATGTATACACAAAAATTGCCAAAATTCATGATAAAAACAGTAATTTTCTCCCTTAATCTGATGAAAAGGCTTCAGGGAAAACTCAAGGAAACACCATATGTAAGGGCAAAAGCCTGAAAGCCTTCCACACAAGATCAGGTCCAAAAATGCTTATTCTTGCCTTTTCAATTCAACACAGCACTAGAGGTTTTAGCTACTGAGAAGACCCTTGGAAATGTCTCCAGGCAAGAAAGGAAGTAAAGTTGGTTTTAGACAACATGGTCTAGTCTTTAAAAATTACAAGGAATTCATAAATGCAAGTATTCCTGTGAAAGCACATCATCAAGTTTGCATGAGAATGGATTTATGGGACTTTCTTCTGGGGCCCCTGAAAAGAATCTGGCAACTTGGAGGCAGAGATGATGCTAAATGGAAATGAACAGTCTGCCTCCTAGAGTGCGTAGATATGCATTTCTAAGACGAGCAGCCGATATAGCCGTTGTCAGCCTCTTTAAACTCCACTGCAATGCCTGTGTGCTCATGAATCCTGAAACTGAATTGTCCACAGCTTCTTACCAAAGGAGCGGGAGGATCATGGATTTTGGAGCCAGAAAGATTCAAGTTTGAATCCTGTTTCTTCTCTCAACAGAGATTTGGGGCAACATGTCAGCCTCAATTTTCAAATGGTATGATGGTAAAACAATTTTATTGGTTTCTAACGTGCATTTGCTCTGGAGGCTAAGGCAAGAGGCTCTCAAGTTTGAGGCCAGCTTTAACAATTTAGTGAGTCCATGAGCAACTTAGTGAGACCCTGCCTCAAAAGGGGCTGGGGATTTAGCTTAGTATGAGCTCAATCCTTAGTACAAAAAAATGAAACAAAACAACCCCCTGCAACAAACAAACAAAAAAAATCCCATGCCAGATCAGAAATAATATTAAAATAAGCAATGAAAAAGTTTACTTTTCTCTCATGTTCAGAGACACAGAGATCAGGACTTGGGGGTTCTCATATCATCTGGGGCCCAGGTTCCTAATTATTTTGTTCTAGCATATGATTTTTAACCTCAAGTTTGCTTTTACCATCCATGATGTCTGTAGGAGCTTCACTGTGTTCCAGGTGGGGAGCAGGACACAAGGAGCAAGGGCCACCTTAGCAGTCTCATTCCTTTTAAGAATCTTTTCCAGAAGGGCGGCATTGTGACTCCCTCTTGTATTTCATTAGCCATAACTTAGCCCTATGGCTAGTTAATTGTAACAGAAGCTTTAAAAGGTAGTCCTTAATTAAGTACTTTGGCAATAAAACCAGGGTTCTCATGCTGTCGAGATAGCAGAAAATGTCACTGGATAGGTAAAGCAGTCTCAGTGATACCCACCCCACTGAGCTGATGGAAAGGCTCAGTGAGTGATATCATGCCTGAAAAGTGCCAAGCACAGAGCAGGAGCTGAGGAAACTCCCACCCCCACGCCACCCCCAAGGCTCATTGCTTTAGCCAGGAGTAAGACTAAGATGACTGCTCCTTATGCAGCTGTGTACAGAATGTGGGTGACAGGGGCACTCACCAAGGGATTCTTCCAAGGCCAGTGTCTTTGCCCTGTTGGAATACTTAGCTCAGTGTCTGCCACTCAAGAGCCCATGCATGCCTTTTGAATGAATGAAAAAGCATGGGATTTGGAGGTAGGCTTACCTGGTATTTGAATCTTATCTTTCCTACTCCTTAGTAAGTTTGCTTCATCTCTTGAGTCTCTGTGTCATTGTGTTCCAATTGGGGCTAACATCTACTCCACAGAGTCACTGAAAGGACCAACGGGGTGCTGTGTAAGCTTCCCGTGCACTGAATGGATAGCACCACCTTTGAAATTTATGGTGAGAAAATAATAGGACAGGCAGCATTCATTCCCTTCGCTTCCCCTGTCACCTCTCAGGCTGCTTCTGTTGAGCAGTCTTTGGGCAGGTTCCTGTCCCAAGCATCCTACCTAACTATAAACACAAACTTCGATTAGCCTACCTGGTAGAACCCCAGCCCTGCCACTTCACTGGCTTACTTTTGAAGTCACTTAACTGTTCTGTGCCTCTCAGTTTCTTCACCTGTAAAATGGACATCATGATAGTAGCCACCCCATAGGGTTGATGGAAGATGAAGACACACCATAAAGTCTTAAGAACAGTGCCTGACCTACAGTGTTACCCGTTAATATTATTTGCTATCTTCCCTCTCCCTGCATAGTTTGTCTACATTTTATGGTCCCCCACTGCTTTTCCATAGGGATTCATATTCTCTTATCTCTTATGAATAATGAAGTACTTCTTCCTCTGTCCCCATAGCCAGTCACAGTGAGCCCTCCCTTGCCATCCCGCTTCTGGGATGCCATGGTGGATGACAAATAGTTTGGGACCTCCCTGTCCTCACAGAACCATGGGCAGTCAGAGAGCATGGTAGTGGGGTTGCTGCCATGGCAAGAAGTGGAAAGAAGACTCCAGCCAGGAAAGAGATCCTGGATCCACCCCCCATCACAGTGGCTTCCGGTTTCCTTCTCTGTCTCTCACCCTCCCAACCCTGCTCACTCTCTCCAGCCACACTGGCCTCACTGTTGACCCTCCTGCCAAGTTTGTTTTGGGGACTTCGCCCTGGCTATTCCTTCAGCCTAAACCAGACCCTTGCATGACTTAGGCCCTCATTAATTTAGTTACACTTGAAAGAAAAAAAAACAACCTCTCCCCAGCATGTTCTCTATCTTGGTCTTTTTCTTCAGATCACTCATCACTACCTGACATTACTAAAATGCTGGACTTATTTTTGTTCCTCTCCTCCTCAACCAGACTGGAAGGTGCTTTCTATCCCCAGAGGGATCCTCAGTGCCTAAGCAGTCTCCGGCACATAGTGGGGCTCTGGGCCTTTGTTAATGGAGTGAATGGCTGCTTAATACCCACTGAGGGACACATTCTCTGGTCTTGTTTCCCATTTTAGAGGGATGAGAAACCTCAAGGAGGGGGGGATAGACTTAGGCTGGCATAGGGTAGGGGAGCTGGTTGTCACTTCGTGGGCTTCAGTGGCAAGTATTAGGATCCTGTGTTGAGATTTTCTCCTGGCTGATCCCTGTATTCTCCTCTCCTGGCCTGATTGCCTGCTCTGGTAATTTAAAGTAGTTTTGTTCCATTTTAAAAGCAACGTCATATTTATCATCTTAATTTTCAGAGCTATCAAAATTTACTCAGGGAAGCAGAGTATATCTAAGGACAAATTTTCTAACAGAGTTGACCACAGGTAAAGTGATTTTGGTGTGACTCTGGGAGGTAGTGAGGTCCTTGGCCTGGGCCTAGTCTTGGTAGCGGAGTCTTGGTAGCGTGCCAGCTCTGCTGGGTGACCTGCATGGATTTTATGATCTTTCATAAAGCCTGTGGGTGTGTGAGTTTCTCATCCTTATCTTCCTCAGAGACTAAGGCTCAGAGACATTTTATGACTTGCTTAAGGCAGAGATCTGGGGGCAGGGGAGAGGAATAGGACATCTTAAGGCAAGGTCTGTTTGGCCCTTCAGGACCATCTGATCTGTCAAAATGGCTTGCCCTTCCGCTTCCTTCCTTTCCCATGTGCTGGGACAGGGTAGAGAATCCAGGGTGCATGCCTCTGCCATCCTCAGGGCTGGCCATACCTGACCCAGGTCTTCCATGAAGGAGACAGGCTGAAGGGCAGCGTTCCCCTCCCTTGCCTGGTACCAGCCCCCTTCCAGAGCCTGCCTAGGGTCCCCGTCCACCCCTCCCCAGCCTCTACATTTTGCTGCAGGCTATTAAGGGGCCCCCATCTGCACCATCACGCATTAATTAAAAATGCTACAAACCATCTGTTTGAGGAAGCCTGGGAGAGGGGGCTGCCTGCCTGAGGCAGCATTTTCTCATACTTCTCATACTTCAGTTGAAAACTTATCTTTAGAATAAACCCCAGGTCCATGAGCCCTTCTTGCTGTTGCTGGCTGTGATGATGACAGGGGTGAATCTGGTGAGCCAGAGCTGACAGGCTCTGGAGCCAGGGACATGGCTTTGGCAGGAATTCGGAGGCATGAGGTAGCCAGCCTATTAGAAGACACAGGAGCGGTGGCTGGCCGAGAGGGGAGCTGAGCTAGAAGCTGGCAGTCGGAGGGACAAGGGCAAAGATGCAGAGGTTGCCCCGCTTAGAGGATATGCCTGGGGCACAGTGGGGCACCTGCCCCACTGGGTGTGGACCCAGGGACACTTCCTCTAGTCCTTGGGATACTGTGGAGGGGAAGGGTCCCTGGCTGTGCAATGCAGTGTTTTTTTTTTTTATGGGGATTCAGAGTCTGGGTCCCCCACTAAGGACCCTCTTAAGGAGCAGAGCAGACCCCTGACCTGTACTCTGGCTCTGACTCTGCTTCCCTTGCTCTGGGTCACTCTCCCATTGTCCCTGCCCTGTCTTCATGGGAATTAAAAAAAAAAAAACTTAGAGGTCACTGTCACTTATGAGACAGGTGTACAGGATTGTGAGATTTCAGTCAAGGCCTGGCCTCTGGATACCCTTCACATGGGATTTTTTGGAGGCAGGTGGGTCAGCTCCTTGGCAACTGAGAGACAGGATCCTTCTCCCCTCATCTGTGGACAGAAGGCCCTGGGGCTCACTAATTGTGTTTTCTTTCAACCGTCCTGTAGCAAGGCAGGGCAGGGCAGGATTGTTGTCCCCATTTCCCCATTTTTGTGGAAGACCCTCATGGCCATATAGAAGGTGACTTGCTCTAGGCCATGCAGTGATTTGAGCCAGCGCTGGTGGGAGCACTCGGACCTCTGGCACCAAGGCCACTTCTCTTTCTGCCCCATTGCACTGCTGCCTCTGGTGCTTCCCTTCCTCTGGTTCTTGGAGCAGCACCTGGACGCCAAGCTGGCCCAGTCCATGGGGCACTGCTGGCCTGGGTTTTCCAAGCCTGAGGGTGTTGCCAGCCAGAAGCAGTTAATTCACACCTGTCCCCAGTGCCGTCTGCAGAGCCTCCTAGAGACCTGTCCTCAGGGATGTGTCCTGGGGGCTGAATGAACAAGGAAGAAGGGAAGGAGGCTGTCAGCTCTAAGGGGAGCCCTCCACCAGCCTCTAAGACTCAGCCATCAGAGCAGCAGAAGCCAGGAGAGCCCTCTAGTGAATCTAGACGTGTCCAAACTGCTCATTTTGAAGAAGAGGCATAGAAGGAAGTGGCAGGCCCAAAGCCACAGCCCACTTGAAGACAGCCAGGCCTGGAGTCCTTATCCCTGATTCCTGCTCTTTCCTCTTGCCCTTGGCAGGGATCAAGGACACAGAGCTCTTGAGCTGCTCAGAATGGGCTTACGGTCAAGTCATGCCAGGCTCTTTCTACCTAATCTCCCCAAATCAATTTGCAAAACTTCCATTAATACTGTCAGGAAATCGGCAAGCTGTTTCAAGCCAGGGCACCACAGTAGCTGCAGGTGTAACGACTACCTGGGGGGAGCCGGACATTATCAGGATAATTAGAGATTAGTGTGGCTTTGGGCAGTGAATTCTTGAACCACACATGGAGTAGTAAAGCTGTGGAAGTAAGTCCAGCAGTGAGGACAGGAGCTGTGGCCCAGTGCTAATGAAGAGTATGGACTCATCAGGTTTCATTAGAGGGAAAGAAGAGACCAGTGACCAGGCCAGCCCCACGGGGGCAGGGATGAGTCTTACATGGGAATTAGCAGACTGGGGGTTAAGACAGATGGCTCTGAAATTCTAGCTCTCTAGGTCAGAACCCCATCTCTGGCACTTGGTCCCCAGCTGATGGAGAGGAGGATTGTGCCTACTTTTAGGATAGTTGCAAGGATTAAATGAGATATTCATGTGAAGCATTAGCTCTTAGCATGTAAAAAATGTTCTTTGTGGGTGTATTTTCTGTCCTCAGAGACAATTTTTAATGCAGAGGAAAAATATTCGAAGGTACTTTGGTTTTTGAAAGGAATGTTTAATTTATCTAAGTGACACATTTTGTAATGATCTATTGAGCCGTATAGTTTTTCTTATTCTACATGTCAGTCTACTAAATTTTAGCAGTCATTTTAACCGAGCTTCTGGATAGTGTCTGCCCCATTCAAAAACTTACACATCTTCAAATATTTAAAATACCATTTGATAAATTCAAGGTTTCATTTTTAAATTTCCTACTTCCTGAGTGACAAACCTTCCCAAGTGGCTGAGAGTAATTCTTAGAAACCTAAGAGAACCTTAAATGTGTAAGTTAATATGACTCTTTTAAAAACATAAGATCATAAATCTAATTTGATTATTTTGGATTGGAATTAGAAGCTGATCTGCTACTGAAATAGGCAAATTCTCAGTCATTACAGATTCTTTGGGTACCAAATATGCCCAGATTCTTTAAGATCTAAAAATACTCATCCTGTGGCTTTAAGTATCTCAAACGTTTCCACATTTAAGGATGAAAACCCTTACCCACTGAGGAGATAATTACACTTTCCCAAGTTGTTGTGAGGGGCGGGGGTCATCTTCTCAGTTGCAGTTGCAAAATCATCATCGTATCAGCTGCAACTCGACAGGATTCCTGTGGTGGCACTGATGGCACCCGCTCAGCTCTGTTGGATACTCCGTCAGGGGCTCCATAAACTAAAGCAGGGGTAGCCTCCCTCCTTGCCCTGGACTAGAGTTCCCTGTTACACAGCTCTTCAGGCTAGTCACAGGTACAGGCCACCTTCTCTGAGGCCACTGCCGCTCACAGCTGGACTTGTCATTCGATGGCTTCCTGAGTCATTTAGGTACCCTCCTGTCTCCGGGCTCCAAAGCCTTTGGCTTGGAGGGGATGCTGTAGTTCTGTTTGCTCTTTCTATTTCTCAGGGTCACACTTCCTGAGATATTAAGTCTCCTTTGAAATTCTGGGGCTTTAGTTAACTTGTAGTCTAAACTCTCAGGAGCCTGCTCTGATAAACAAATGGCAGCGCTGAGAATTACTGTTACTGACACTGATCATCTCAACGTGAAGGCGAGGGGATAGTTGGAGGGCCCCTGGGACATCCAGGGGGAAGCCACACAGTGGCCCTCAGGGCTCTTCAGGCTCTAAGGACTTCTGGCTGCTCCTTTTCTGAGATTTAGGGTGCAGAGGAATGAGCCTCCTCTCAGGCTCAGGTCAGAAACTTTGGGCAAACAGCTTCACTTGAGACTCAATTTCCTGATCTCTAGAGTGGGACTGCAGTATTTTAGTATTTTCCTGGACAGAATTGACAGGGTAGCCTGGTGAAATAGATAGCCTAGCATAGCACCTAGCACATTTTAGGTGTTATGAAAACTTGTCCTTGTTCCTTCAATCCATTTTCAAAATAGCAGCTGATTGAGCCTGGTGTGGTGGTGTACCCCTGTAATCCCAGCCATTCGGGAGGCTGAGGCAGGAGGATCTCGAATTCAAAGCCAGCCTCAGCAAAAGCAAGGTGCTAAGCAACTCAGTGAGACCCTGTCTCTAAATAAAATGTGAAAAAGGGCTGGGGATTTGGCTCAGTGGTTGAGTGCCCCTGAGTTGAATCCCCAGTACCCCTGTCCCCCAATAGTAGCTGATCACACATCACACACACACAACCTGTACATATATCTCTACAACTCCATATTGTAGGGCAAGAGCAAATTCAAGTCAACAGATCAGACATCTTTCCTTCAAACATACAAACAAACAAAAAACTACCCACGTGTACAGTCCACTGTGGCTGTGTGGTCGGGTGAGAAGGTCACCCTGAGCACCAGGGCACTCTCAGCTCAGACCTAGGAAGGAGTGTGCATTGGATTGTGTTCCAGGGTTGGCAGCTGGCTTCAGGGATTCATGGCCGTCTGTCCTCCATGGCCACCAGCCCTCTCTAACCCCACCTTGGCCCCACTCCACCCTGAGACCCCTTTGCCTGAGGGACAAGCTGGCATCTCCAAGGGTGTAGAAAGAACACAGGTTTTTGGAGTCAGTCAAAACTGAGTTTGAATTCCAGCTCTGCCCTTCACAGGCTGTGGGAACTCAGACAAGCCGTTTCTCCACCTGGGCCTCTGCAGAATGGGTACAGTAGGACAGTCCCTGCTTCAGAGGCCGGAGGAATGAGGAAATAAGATGTGTGCAATACTGCTGGCCAACTGAAGGTCCTGTGTGGGTGTCGGCGGGAGGGACCCCTTCAGTAGTAAGAGTGCTGTTACTAAAATGAGTTTTTTCCTCCCTGGGTCATTTGCCTGGCAAATTTCAGGGGGATGGGTGGGAATTGTAAATGCCCCACCCACTGCAAAACCTTCCACAGCGGAGTGAAGCCTCCCCTTGTCCTTGTCCCCTGGGGACCTAGCACACATCCCCTGGCACTTGGTGTAGTGCTCTAAGCTAGTTAGTGGCTTGTAGTTCAGACTTCCCCTGAACATGGTGACCCTGGCCTGTGTCTTTCTCACTTCTCTCCCCAGCTTACAACAGGATGATCTCACTAAAATTAGAGGAAGGTGAGCCTCGCCCATCTGCCTGAGAGCTGCCTCCCCTGGGGTCCTCCCACGCCAGGGCCTATCCCTGGACGGCCATGTCTGTCTCCCACTTTATTTGATGTTCAGAACAGGATGTGTCGTTCCTGCTCCAGGCCTGAAGGATTACACGTGGGGATGAAGAATGTGTTTTCTTATTGTTTAAGGAAGCTGCAGGGGGCGGGGGCGAGGGAGGAAGAAATTGAATCAGAAGCAACAATTTATCTTGTGTAAAAGGGACTACAAGGATTCTGGAAACCCTGGGCACTGACTGCCACCCCTTCCCCAGTGCCCACCCCTCCCTTATTTGAGAGGTGATTAGCCAGGACAGCTGGCAGCACACACCTCTGCCACCCCTCCTGCAGGAGGGGAGGGGGCTTGATGGCCTTGAATGGAATTCTGGTTCTGCTGGGGGGACCTCATCCTGGGGACATGCTGGAGGGCTCTGCTGGCCCTTGCACATGAGCCTTTCAAACCCCTTCCTGCAGACACAGGCTTTGCCCAGGTTGGTTTGTTTCTCCTCCTTTTCTTTTTTAGGTACCTGGGGTGCTTTACCACTGAGCTCCTAGCCCTTTTTATTTTTCGGTTTTGAGATAGGGTCTTGCTATGTTGCCCAGGCTGGCCTCCAAGTTGGAATCCTCCTGCCTCTGCCTCTTACTTGAGTAGCTGGGATTACAGGCAGGCACCACCACACGCAGTTATATACAATTGCCCAAGTGGAAGGAATGCCCACCTTGGCCAGGTAATGCCACAAGAGATCTAGGTGCAAATGTGGGCTCTGCCACTTACCTGCTGTGCAAACCCCTCCAACTTGGAACCTTGATTTCCTCTTCTGTAAAACGGGAAGAAAAATGGTACCTGCCTGACTGGGCTGTTGTCGGGAATAATGAACTGCTGCACGCTAAGCGCTTGGGGGAGTCTAGCATTCAGAAAACACATCACAAAATCTTAGCTCTTACTGTAATGATCAGGAAGGATTAAGCAGTTTCTTACTTAAGCAGGACTTTCACTTGGGTAGAGTTGCTAGGAAAAGAAGAACGTGCTCTCCCCAGCTGCAGCTGGAGTAGGCACTGTCGAGATTTGCTTCTAGGAAAGCCACTGCTGTTTCCACGGCTGGACAGGCCAGACGGACCATGACCAGGTCTCTGCCCACTCAGGTGCAGGCAATGTGGCTGTTCCCAAACTCCTCACTTACACGGTTCAAGTCATCTCTGGGTGGGGTCCTGAAAGGCAAATGACCAGACCTAGAACCACGATTGAGCCAAGAGGTCTCTAATAAAACCAACATGGCGACTGCCACTGATCAGAAAGGGCATAGCTGGTACTTAAGTAGCTGGCTTAAGTACACCCAAAGGGGTGCTTGTCACAATTGGACTGGCTACGCCTGAGGGAAGGTAGTAGTCCTTGAGCTCATTTGTACATTATGTAAGACGAAGCTGCAATGATTTACCGCCCACACCACTTTGCTGCAGGTATTCCTCCCCTTCCCAGGTTGTCCGCCCATGAATATCCTCACCAGCCATTGGTCCTCTGCCTGCAAACATCCTTGGCAACCATTGGCTAGAACGTCATCCGCTCCGAAAATGAAACCATTCAAAAGAGCCTTCCGCGCCATCTTCTGCCCTTCTTCTTTTCCTCCCTGTCCTGGGAATGGATACTCCCTTCGTTCTAATAAAATCTCTGCCCTGCAGAGTGTTTTCTGGGTACGTTCACTGGCCACGACCCAGACCGGGCACCCTATAGTGCCTGCTTCCCTGGATTCAAGGGTCTGAGCTGCCTGGGGACTCAAACTGAGCCACATTTTCTTACACACTAAGGATTGGTCAGGGGTGGCAAGTTAGGGGCTGGGAATAACGAAGTGAAAATTAAGGCTAGTGGCAGGCTGGGTGGGGCTTCTGGAAAATAGAAACTTAATAGCCCACCGAACAGGTCCCACTGATGACAGCAAAACAAATCTTAGTAATATGAATGGTGGCAATTGCAGAGTCCTTACTACACTACACACCAGTGGCTGTTTGGGGAGTTATACATATATACCTGACACAATCTCGGAGGTCATCTCCCTGTTGTCCCCATTTTACAGATGAGGAAACTGAGGCCCAGAGAGGAGTCTGCCTCTGATTGATGCTCATGGGTGCGGGATTTATTGTACAGTAATGGTATCCTCATACTTACAGCATTTTGCACAGGTGGAAAGAATAGAAGGGGGAGTGATGGGATCAAATTCTGCCAAATTCCTGCCCCCCCCAGAAGTTCTGTCTTTCCACCTCTACCAGCAGAGTTTGAGACTTCCTGTTTCCCAAGAGAGTATTAGCAAATTTGAATTTTTTTCAATAACAAAAAGCCATAGGTAACCTACCCCAGTGTTCGAGTGTTCCCTTGTTAATGGGATTAGCGGCCTGATCATATATCTGGGAGCCATGTTTATCTCCTTCCCTATGAATCATCTGAGCATATTCTTTATTTTTGAATGGGATCTTTGTATTTTCTCATTAACTTCCAGTTCTTCTTCGTTTAAGAAGTTAGCCTTATTTATGAAATATGAATTAAAGTGTATTTCCTTGAACTTACCAATTCCCTCTTAATTTTGTTTATAATTGTTTTCACATAAGTAAGAAAAATTATGGAACTGAATTTATCCTTATTTTCCTTTTATGGTTCTGGTTTGTGCCCTACTTAGAAAAGGATTTTGCTCACTTTAAGCTTTCTCTTTCTTTTTAAAGTACATTTTTGCTTTCATTGTTTATGTTTAAATTTGAGATCCATCTGGAATTTATTTTGGTATATGGAGTGAGGTAAAGATCTAACTTCAAATTTCCCCCAGATGGCTAGTTCCTCAAAGACGAAAAAACAAAATCTGGAGAGAGACTGACTTGTTTGGTTCCCTGCAGATCCGCAGGCCCACAATAATCCTGGATGATCCTGAGCACTGAGAAGCCGCAGTGGAATCACACGCGGAACCAGCATGTCCACAAAATGATTTCCCAGGACCCAGCCAAGGGACGGGCAGCAGTTCCAGGAGTTTCCAGGGTGCAGGCAAATGAAGGGTCTCTGGGGATTCAGCATCCCTAAAGCACAATGATGGTGAACACTTTCCCCTCGTTCTCAGTGTGCTCAGGTTTAGCTCACACTGCCACTAGGAACTGTTAGTCCCAGGTTACACACTAAGGAGCAGAGAAGTGCCTACCCAGGCTCGCCTTCGGAGGGCGGCTCTGGGGCTCCTCTGCCTCCCACAGCCTGGGAGCCACCACAGCACCCAGGAGCCAGAGAACCAGGCTCTCAGAGACCAGGTGCTGTGGGCAGACAGCAACAGGAGCCTCCCGCCCCCAACAAGGCCACATCCGGACCTCCTGCAGCAGAGAAGGCCAGCAAGTGGAAAAACACCAGGATCTCTGAAGGCAAAGCTTCCCTTTGGATAATAGAATTCTGTTTTGGAAAACAAAAATCCTTGTTTTTCATAATGCAGATCACACAAAGGGGATGGGCTTTCAATGTTGCTCCTGTGTATGAGGGTTCTCCAGAGAAACATCCACAGGATGCCTGGGCACATCCTACACATTTCCTGATCTTGGGGATTTATTGCAAGGAATTGGTTCATGCAATTATGGAGACAGGCAGGCCCCAGCTTCCATAAGGTGTGTCTGACAGCTGGAACCCCCCAAAGAACCAATGGTTTTGTTTCAGTCTGAGTCTGCAAGCCTAAGAACCAGGAAAGCCCAAGGTATAACTCCCATCAGAAGGCAGCTGATTGGAGACCCAGGGAGAGTTTCTTTGGAGTCCAAAGGCAGGAATGAACCCAGGTCCCAGTTTGATGTCAGACAGGAGGGATTCTCTCTTACTCAGCAGGGAGGGGTCAGTTCTTAATGCTGGCCAGGTCTTCAACTGATTGGATGAGGCCCACCCATGTTAGAGAGGACAAAATGCTTTACTCAGTCCTCTGACTTCAGTGCTAATCTCATTCAGAAACAGTCTCACAGAAACACCCAGAGTAATGTCTGATCTAATATCTAAGCATCCTCAAAGTTGACACATTAAAATTAGCCATCATACTCTGTTCAAAAGGCAGAGATTAAAAAAGAGAATCATATATTCTATCTCTTCAATTTGCCTATGAGAAAATAGATGTAGAGAGGGGCCAAGGTCCCAGGTGATGGGAAGAATTGAGGCTTCAGAGTCAGGGAGTTAATATTCCATTTTATGTCCTACTACTAACTGCCCAAATCTGGTCCAGCCCCATGACCGCCTCTCAGGTGTTTCTCCTCAGATAAAATGGGGAGAAACCCATCTGGCTTTCAGGGTGGCCTCAAGAGCCACCTGAATGACAAGACTGGCACAGCTGGTGATGCTTGGGGACTCTGTTACTCTGTTATTGTCTGTCGGAGGCAGAGCTGGTTGGTCTTGGAAACCGGTCCGAGGATCCCTGCTGAGCTGTGCACGCAGGGGCGGCTGTTTCTCGGTCTTCTACCCTTGCCCAGACGACCTTCCCCGCAATTCAGCAGCGCCGCTGCCCCTGGGAGCAAAGATGGGGTGAGCACCCCGTCCTCTGCAGGGGTGGTGGGTGGAGGGAGCCCACCAGGAGAACGTGGTTGGTGGGGGCGGGACACCTGCCTGGGAGCCGCTCAGCTCAGGAGCTGCAGCTCCTGTTTGGAAATACAAATTGCAGCAAATTCGTCGTCTCTGGAGAGAAATTGCATTTGGCAATTTCAATGTTTTTCGTGCTTTGATGCTCCCGTCTGTTTAAGGAGAGGGGAGAGGGAGCGAAAGGAATCGAACTGGGCCTGATCAGGGGAGATGAAGGCTGAAAGTGAGCAGGAAAAACAAGCTCGGGGCTGCTGTAGCCTCAGCATTTTGCAAAAGATTTCTTTTCTGATCCTCACAGGGCAGATCGGTCCTTCCGGTTGTGTGCGGGGGTGGGGGTGGGTGGGGGTAGGTGGGGGGGTTGGGCTTCAGCTCTCGTGTGGGCGGGGCCATGCCTGTGCTCGCAGAGGAGAAGCGCAGCAGACTCTGACCCAGGGGCCTGTAGCTACCTCTTGCTGGTGGCCTTGCCCATGGTTGGGGACTTGGGCCAGATGCTAAGGTAAGATGATTGTGAGGAACCGAAAGGCTCCAGCCCAGAGACTTACCTTTCCTGGACTTGGATGAGCGAGGCCCGTGAATGCGCCCACAACGGAGCTCGCTCGGTGCCGGGCACAGCTCTGCGGCCCAGCAGGTCATTTAATTCTTGCAGCCAGTCTGTGAAAAGCGTCCTACTAATTCCCCTCTTTCATGGATGAGACATCTTAGGCACAGAGAGGTTAAGTGACTGGCCTAAAGTCACCCAGGAAATTGGTGCAGGAACCCAAACCTCTTGACTCTTTGTCCCAGATTTGTTCCCAAGTGTCATCTGTGCTGACAATCCAGTGCTGAGCCTCCCAGACACGAGGGAGTGGTATGGTGGGAAAGTAACCAGGAGTGTTCTGAATTGTTGGGGTCCATCTGGTTGATCTTGGGAGGCTTCCTGGAGCAGCCAGAATGACCTGAGAGGCTTGCCCAGGGTGGAGCAGAACAACTCGGGCTGGCAAGCCGGTCTGGGATGACTAGACAGAGGGGACTTGGGCATCTTAGCCATCAGGGAGGCTTGTCTGAAGAAGCAGGGAGGAGGCCTCAGTAGCCAAGCACTAGTATGATGACTCACCAGGCATTTGTGAAGTTCCTCTCCGAGGCTGGCCCTGTTCGGGGTGCTGTGGATGCACAAGTGAGACTCAGTCTTGTTGCTCACAGTCCTTGGAAGATAGACTTGTAATGAAGTGGATTACAGTATTCTGTGATGAGAGCTAGTGGGAGCTGCCTGGGGTCCCTGGAGAACAGTGGAAGGGGTTGGAGGGGTGGTCAGGGAAGGCTTCCAGGGAGGGGTGCCTTCTGAACTGACATATTATGAACTGTCATTTCCCCAGCGCTCCTCAAGTTTGCTAGGTGCAATCTTCTAGGGGGCTTTTAAAAAAATGCCTAGCCACCCAGAGCCATTGAATAGGAATTTCCCACCAGGGTGGCGGTTCAGGCACACACCCAGCACCCTAGGTCCTGCTGTCCCAGGCAGGGGTCCTCCATGTTGCCTGCTCCCCTTATGCCTGGCGCCTGTCCTAGGGAGCTGGCTGCCTTGCTAAGGGGCAGGTTCCGCTGATACTGCTGCTCCCGTCACCACCTCTCCAGGCAGCCCCCAGCCACGCTGCCAGCTGTGGGCATGTGCAGAGCTCCCTGTGCGGAATCCACTGGGTCCATAATGAATCCCTGGAACTGAGAGGCAGTCCAGGGCTGTCACTGGGTAACAGTGTTCCTCAGAGTTCCCAAAGGGGACAAGGAGTCCTCCAAGTCTCAGGGTCTCTGGCAGGCCATTGGAATGTACCTAATGGCTTCTCAGAAACCCTGGTCTTGCCCCCAACATTCAGATGTCAGACGCCTGAGCACCTTGTCATCGAGGCTCCCAGCAATGCTTCCCACTGTCCTCCTGGCCTGGGAGATGGTCCTGGAGGATGTGACAGGTGTGGAGTTCCAGATGCCTGGAGGGAGGGTGGTGGGAGCCATGCAGAAGAGGAGGCTCTTGGCAATTTAGAAAGGATCTGGGAGTGATGTTGTTGCTAGGTGACCAGCAGGGGCTGGTGGGGAGAGGTGGAGCAGGACTGCGGTGGAGAACCTGGTCCCTTCCTCATTAGCTTCTGGGTGAATTCCTGCACCCCGAGGGCCCTGTTCCGCTCATCCCTGTCTGCTTCATGCAGTGCCATTGAGACCGTATGTGTGCAGGACAATGTCCCAGTTATTAGCACGAGGCTTTTATTTCGTTCCCTTTTATTGATATTTGCAGCATGTGTTGCGCGTGTGTTTTGGTGGGTGTGTTTGTGTATGTGGGTGTGTATACATGTGTGCACAGGTGTGTGCATATGGGAAGAGAGCTCACGGGGTGGCATAGTGTGGTGACTGCTGCCCTGTGTTGCTTGCTCGTCATGGCACATCCTTTCACACAGCCTGTCTCCATCATCTCCCTGAACCCTCATGGCCACCTCGAGAGGCCCGCATTCGTGCAGATCCCGGGCAAGTCTCAGAGGGGGAGATTGCGTGAGCTCGTCCAGGGCACCCAGCCAGGAAGTGGGACAGAGGGAGCTGGAACTCGGGCCCTCTGCTCCAGCAGGCTGCCCTGGTGTTCTGAAGCCACTGCTGGCCCCAGGAGAAAGGTGGCCTCGGGGGGATTGCCCTGACCGGGGCTCAGCTGGCCTGAAGTCTGTCTTAAGCTTGTCACCGATGACTCGCCCTTTGACTCGAGGCCAGCCTTGCCTTCCCGGGGCCTCACTGTCCTAACCCTGTCCAGCTGAGGTCCTGTGGTTCTTCCAGGTCCCCAGACATAGCCCCCCATGCTGTAGACATGGGGCTCTGAGAGACCTCCTGGGCCAAGGGCAGAACAGCTCTTGGGGTTCCCCAGGAGAGGACTCGGAGGTTCCCCAGGACAGGAGGAATCCACGCCTTTCATCTTCTCCATGGTTCCTGAGCTCAGGCAGACAGATTTAGAGTGTGCTTGATGCAAGGGGTCTCAGCTGGTGACTGGGGCACGCCCGCCCTCGTGGTGAGGTCTGAGGAGCAGTCAGGGAGCTGACTTCTGTGCTTGGGGGCGAGACAGTGGTCCCTGTCATCTACCCAGCAGTCCTGCTGCTCCTGATGAGGGCCGTGGGCGGTGTCTTTGGTGCTGAGTGCTCTGAGCTTGACCATTCAGATGGCCCTTGGAGGGGCCAGCAGGAAACCCCACAGCTGCTTCAGACTTCCCTCAGATATGTTCTCGTCTCTGCCTCCGCCAATGGGTAGCGGGTTGCATTTGGTAACCAATAATTCTGACTCAGCACAGACCTGAGTTCCTTGGTGCTGGGAACTCTACATGCCATCTGAGAATCCTTGCGGAAATGGGCTGAGATGGGTTTGGAACCCAGGCAGGTCCATTCTGTGTGGAAGGACTTGCTTTTGAATATGTTTGGGGCACTGAGCCAGTGCTGGCTTTGGAAGTGACCACCCATTACCATCTTCCCAAATACCACCCGAGGTCAGAACTGGCCTCCCTCTCTTAGAGATGAGGAAAGTCCCAGGGGGCTCAGAGAGAGAGCTGGAATTCAAACCCAGGCCAAAGCCAAGAGGAAGCTGCCCCTTGGAGAGTCCCTGCTGGCCTGGCAGCGGGCACACCCTCTCCAGCCCCTCGTCAGCTGGCTTTGAAGTGCTGGTGAGCAGTGCTGCCCCCGCAGCTGGTGTGGGCACGCTCCCTGCTCCAGACACACTCCAATTAAGTGGAAGGGCTGGAGGCACGCTGTCTTTATGGAAACGGGCTTTGACTGAAGGAAGCACAGACGTCACAAGATGTGACAAGATGCTCTGAGCTCCGCTTTGCAGCCCCTGGCCTGTGGCTTCCCCTCTGGCCTTCCCCTTCCCTGGCTCCTTTGGGGTACTGGCTTTGCCCACCTCTCCACTCAGGCTGCCCTCCACTTCATCTCCCCCAACCCTGCACCCAGCCGGACCTGCATTTCAGTTGCAGCAGGAGGGATTCTGGTTGGATCTGACGAGGACAGTTGGGGGCTGTGGAGAGCTCAGAGCTAGCATAGAGACTGTGAAGGGGGTAAGGTGGGGGAGGTGGGCACAGGCTGGGGGAGGGATCTGACACTGAGATCCTCTCTCTGCCGGGAGTCCCACCTTAACACACTAGTTTTGGAACCCCTCCATCCCCACCCCCACTGATTTCTGCTTCTGAAACCCTTTTAAATGGATTTCTCTCTGCCTTGGTCTTAGGGGTGGGGTTCAGGGTCCTGAAGATAACCAACAAAGAGATTCTGATGCCACCCTCCACAACTTCCCCCACTTCTGGAAAAGGGGTTTCTGGTGTTCTGAGCACAGCAGCCTCCTCCCCGGACTGCCTGTGGGGGGCAGCCTTGCCCCACGCACCCTCTGCGGAGCTTGCCAGGCAGCTTGCTCCAAGGGTGAGGCAGGGGCTCCAGGAGGAGGTGGGAGGAGGGCTGGGCCTTCGAGGGGAGAGGAGGGAAGACCTTGCCTCAGGGTGGCCAGGGCACAGCTAGACTGGGCACATGGGATTCTGAGACCCACGTGCAACTGGCCTGGGGTGGGGTCCTCTAGCACTGGGGGCTCTCTAGTGCCAGATTGTGGTTGCCGAGGCTGTTCCCCTCTGGAGGGACCTGCTGGGCGCATGGGCAGGCAGCTGACTGTGGCAGTAGAGGGGAGGCAGGAGCCGAGCATCTGGCTCCTGGTGGGGAGAGTCAGAAGTGCTGCTGGGATGTGCTGGGCTGGGCGTGCCCCATCCAGCCTCTGGTCACCTCACTGCCCATCCCCAGGGTATGCAGTCCCCAGTGTCCAGGGAAGCAGGGGTGGACCAGCTTTGGGCTCAGGAGGACAAGGCTAGGGTGCAGTGGAAGCAAGATGGAAAGGGGAGTTAGACATGGTGGGCTCGCCCTGCCACCCAGGGCATCTTGGTCTTTTTGGCCCCCAGTCTCCTTGTGGTGAGGAGGCTTGTCCTTCAGAGCTATCGAATAAAGGAGGTGGAGAAAGTGCTTGGCCCAGAGTTTGTTCACCAAGGGGTAGCTCCCTCTGGCCACCTTGTCCAAAAGGGTAGACTCCCTGATCTTGTCTCTGTCCCTCAAACTCAACTCTAGAGAGGCAGGAATGCCTATTGGTTAGACACAATCTGGAGTCAGATAGGACTGACCAGCTATGTGTCCTGTGCAATTTACTTAACCCCTCTGTGCCTCACTGTTCCCATCTGTAAAATGGGAAAATAGTTTCACGTGAGAGGGTTGTTCCAATGATAAAATATGCATAAATTGCTTACAATAGTGTCTGCTCCATGTGAGCATCCTCTAAGTGGGAATCATTGTCACCATTAATGGTCTCAATCCCATAGGCCTGCACAGGATCATCGTGTCCCTTCTTTTAAAGGTGACCCTTAAATTCTTTCCAGCAAGTGCATGGTCCTCAGGACCCACTTGCCCTGAGCCTGGCACCTCCAACAGCCAGACCCCAAGTCCTACCAGCCCCCGCACTGGACCAGGGAGGAAGGTGCCTCTTTCTCCAGGTTGGCCAGGAGCGGGGGGCTGGACAGCACATGGGTGTTTGGTGAGGCCAGGGAGACTGGTGCAAAGTTCCCGGGTCTGGAGGGGAGCTGGGGGCCTGGACGACTGGAGCAAGGAGAGCTCCCTTGCTGGGGTCTTCAACTGCATCTGAGTCCCGGCTTCCCTTTAATTAGCATGTGCAGGTGGCTGGGCACCTGCCAGGTGAGACCTTTCATCTGACAGGTGAGGCTCATCTCCCAAGCTGGGGCAGTGACTCTGTAATTGACCAGGACGTTCTCCTTTGATGGTCCTGGGAGTCTGAGTCCTGGCACAGGGTGGGGCATGGAGTTTACTGTTGGTCTCAACAGAGCCTTTGGTCCTTTCTGTCTTCAGAGAAGACCAAACAGAGGGTGGGGCACTGTGGGGTAGTGGGTGGGGCACTGTGGCGGGGCGGAGTCGGGGTGGAGTGGGTGTGGATGCCCCTGGGGCCTGTGGACAGCTCAGTGAGGATGAGAGCCAGCCACAGGGGCAGACAGACCTGATTTGAGTTCTGGCTGCACCACTTAGTCACTGTGTCTCCTTGGTCAGGTCAATTAACCCCACTGACTTCCACCTCCCCACCTGAAAATGGGGTCAATGGTACCCATGCAACATGGTCATTGTGAGGAATAAATAGGATAATGAGAGTAAAGTGCTTAGCGTAGCACCCAGCACCTGCGAGTGCCCGGTTAAATGTCGGCTTTACTCAGAACCTGTGATCCTGGCTTGCTCTGAGTGCCAGCTCAGAGCCCAACTCCAGCTAGATCCTGCCATGGCCCCACTGCAGTGCACAATCTGCAAAGGTATGAGAGCCACCCTTCCTGAGGGATCCCACCCCAGGGAAAGGGTGAGCTATTCCTCCACCCAGCCTTTATTGAGTACCTACTGCATACTGACCCTGTGCAAGCTAGGTAAGACTGATGTTTGCAGGTTCCTGGGACCACAGTTAGATCACAGGGTGACGGGGAATGATGGAGCAGGGAATGATCCATCCTGGGGCATGATTGTGGATGGCTTCACAGAGGAGGTGGCATGGGCACTGTGGGATGAGGCAAAAACAGATTCTGGAGCAAGATGACCCAGAGGGAGAGTAGCTGGATCGCTCCTCCAGCTTCCAAGAACACTCAGGAGGCCCCAACTGGAGCAAAGGGACACATCTGGGGGGTGGGGGTGGAGAGGGGTGGCACAGAGCCCCGTGGGGCTGTTGGGGAAGGCAGTGGAGGCCATGGGAGGCCAGGTTCCACAAGGCCCATGACAGAGTCCGGGAGTTGGAAGGCGCTCTTCCCTGTGACAGAAAGAGATTAATTTAAACAAAGAAAACAAAAGTAAAATGGAGTGGCAGGGGGCGCGGGGCTGTGTAGAGGAGGAAGGTAAGACCTGGCCCTCTCTTGGTCCTCTGGTGCTGGGTCAAGGTTAAGAGGCCCCAACCCCTCCCTCCTGGTTAGGGCTGCAGCTCTGGGCATGAGAGTGAGCAAGATGCAGAAGCAACTCATCCCTGGTGACAGCAGGGCCCTGGCCCCTCTGAGCCTGGGAGCTGGTGTTCAGGGGCGTGGAGGACCTGCTCATCTAGCCTGGAGGGCCTTTGATTAAAAGGCCCTTTTACACTGAGTGCCTCTCCTCACCAAGATTCCCTGGGGAAGGGAGGCTGGAGGGGAGAGGGGTGCAGCCACCCAGAGGGTCCTCCCACATCCTGTTCCCTGCAGTGTGTGCTTGGCCTGCTCTTTTCTCTTGCCTCTCATTTCTCCTGAAACAGAGACAGCCCTCAAGAACCAAGCTATAGAGAGATAAGGGTGGGCACCTGCCGGCAGCTACCTATCATGTAGAAGGGACACTGGTGGCAGGAGGCTATGAGGACAGGCATCCCAGCTCTGTTACTTACCAGCTGTGCCAACCTGGGTACATCCTTCAAGCCTCTGAGCCTCAGTGTTGGAATCTGCAAAGTGGGACAGTAAAGTTCACCTTTGGAACCACTTTAAGGATGAAATAAAATGTACATAAGGTATCGAGTGCAGGTGGGGAGCCTTGTCTCCAGCTTGCACACGAGTCAGCTGGATGATGTCACATGGGGAGAGGGTGTCAGCCTTGGGAGGCCCATAGCAGGTGGATGAGGGGCTAGGTAAGGCCACCAGCCCTGGGAGAACAGGCTTCACTTTTAACATCTGTAAAATGGGGCACTTATTTCTCAAGGTTGTGTGAAGACTGAGTGAATTAGAGCCACAGTGTGTGACTCATAATATCAATAAATATTACCTATCATTATTGATTTTTTAAGTTATTATTAGTTGGCTATTGAAGCAGGGTCTCAGGCCCAAGGCTTTGGCTGCAGTTATCAGAGGGAGCTTAAAGTGGGACTTGGCCCAGAAGGAGGCAGGAGGCCATGGAAATCATTGGTCAGGACCTGAGTGTTGGTTGAGGTTAGAGCCTCCAGGTTGCATGCCCGCCTGAGGGGTCGTCAAGCCTGGAGCGTGTGTGCGAGCTGGCTGTGGCTCACCATACCCCTTCCCATCCCTTTAGTCTCCTCTGGACACGTTTTTTCTGCTTACCTTTTTTCTGTTCTTGCTAGAAGGACCAAATGAAAGTGCCCGTGTCAGGGACACCTATGTCCCAGGCTCCCACGTGACCAGACTCAGGAAAGAGCCGGCCTGACTCTGCAGGGAGGCCATGCCAGCCTTCCATTCCAACCTGGGGCCTCAGTGGCTTCTTCCAGTCAGGACAGCGCCCATGGGAGATGGCAGCCTCTGGTCTGGCCAGGCCTGAGCCGAGGCTCTGATCTAGCTGTCATGTGTCATAATGACCCCTCACCCCAAGGGCCGGTTAGCATTCAGTAATTCCTTGGAGAGTGACACTTTGGGGTGGAGGGGTCCCAACACTTCACCCTGTCCACCGCAACTGGAGTCACGTATTTAGAGCTGTCGTGCTGAAGCAGAGGGAAGGCTCTGGCAGCCAGGATGGTGTGGGACAGTGTGTCCCTTGAGACAGTGTGTCCCTGTGAGACACACTGCAATCATCATGAGGGACTGAAGAGGTCTGGCCTTGGGTTTGGTGGCTGCAGGATGCCTCAGGACCAGAGGGGCCGTTGTCTTGGGAATGGGTGTGTGACTGGCCATCAAACCCCTCCCAACCCAATGACTTTGATGGCCTGTGTGTCCCATAGGGAGAGATAGTGGAAAAAAAAAAAAAAGCTGTGTGCAGTCTGAAAGAATTGTTTCTACGACTCTATAACCTTTTGGGGCCATGCAACCCCTCCTTCAGGACCTGAACCCCAAAGTGGACCGAGGGGTTCCTGGCAGGAGGACACTGAATCTTAGTACAGCAGCCGCTACAAAGCTGGTGCTCAGCCGCACTTGATTAAAGTAATGCTGCGTTTCTGTTAAATCCCAAAAGCTCATTCAATGAGCCGCTTTTTGTCATTAACGATTTGCAAGGGTCTTGGGAGAACAAAGCTGCCTGCAGAGCAGTCCAGCAAGTGGAACCCAGGTGACCCACGGTGAGACACCCCTGGGGCTCTCAGAAGTGGGAGTGGGCTTTGCAAAGGATGGAATTCTCCAGTTGGCAGAGAGCCCCTCGGCACCTGCAATATTTGGGTGTTGTTTGTGCCATTCACACCCACGGCTGGTGAAAAAAGAGCCGTATCAATGTTTTCTGCATGAAGAAAGCAATCTGTCAGCAGGAGAGGTGATCTCCGTGGGGGAGACTGGGGTTGGCGGCAGTGGCAATGCTGATAATTGCGCTCACCTTTGTGACTCAAGTCAACAACCTTTCCTTCTCTTCCCCACTGGCCTTAGTGACGAGCCAGCCTGAACATGTTCTTGTGGCTCTTGATAGGGGTTGGGGGTGCGGGGAGCACATGGGCTCCCAGCAAGGCAGGAATCCAAGGCTTTCCAGCTCCGGGACACTCAGAACCGACTCTGCAGGAGACTTGACCATCCAGGTAGGCCGGAGAGAGTGAAGTCATTTCCTCTCTTCCTTTCTCATCTTCGACTACCCAATGCCTTCATGGTCTTCTCAGCAATATAAGATCAAAGACTGTAAATTATTCATTCACAGTGGAGTGGAGCACATTTCAAAGTCAAGGCTGCGGGGCTTGTCTTCCCAGAATTGCTGAGGGGAAGGCTCACATTTTTAGGTTCATCAATAGTGTTAAGTCACAGCATTAAGCTCTGGAGCCTGTTTTTCTTAAGCTCTGGTCTCCCACCGGTCTGACCCCTCCCTGATCCTTCCCTGTCTGGATTTTTACTCCAGCCTTGACCTTACTCCAGGTGAAGCCCAGTAAAGCCTTCTTGCGGCCACTGGGCCATGACTATGGGTTCCAAGGCTACTGTTGCTTGGGATGCTTGGTCTCCCGCTTCCGGGTGTGAGCAGAGAAGCACCACGTTGGATAATAATACCTAAGATGTGCCAAGTACAGGCCAGGTTAACAGTGCCCGCAGCCACTACGACAATCTGTTTTCTGCTCTCTGCAAAACAGGCATTCTTCCAAACACTTTCTGTATAATGTCGCTGTCAATCCCCACGACAACCCTGTTCAGCAAGGACTGTTTCTATTCTGATTATACAAAAGAGGAGTCTGAAGCTCAGAGAGGTCAAAGGACTCTGCTCATAAGTTGGGGAACTGGGATTTGAAGCCACACCTTCTGGTGCTGGACACTGCCCAGTGTGCCGCTTTGTTAAGACGCATGCTATTTTGTGTATCCCTGTACTGACTGTGGTCGTGTACCTAGTGAGTGGCACAGATGGGACTTGAAGGTAAGCCACACTGACTGGAAGTCTGCGCACACACACACACACACACACACACACACACCCGCCCCAGAACAACTCTAGATGCTTCAGATATCCTGTGACCACCTCGGAGTGGCTGGATGGCTCAGAGGCATCAGGGTACCCCAGCTTGCTAGATCCAGGGTCTTTGGAATTTGCTGAGTATGAATTTCAGTCTATGTGTCTGCAACGTGGATTCAAGCTTCCACCACCACATTTCAAAGTTCAGAAGCATCCACAAAGGAGAAGAACAAACACTTCCTCTCTGAGCTGCAGCTTTCCACGGGGAGCTTATCTCCAAGTGGCAGGATCATCATGACGCACTGCACTGATTAGCTTTGTTGTAAGTTTTATTTGATTACGACGAGAAAAGTCTGCTCAAGACTTAGGGTGCAGCTGTAGGGCTCTGCTTGCTCACAAACAAAAAATAGAAGTAGGGGGACCGGGAGGGACCGGAAGCATCAGATAACGAGATTGGTGCTTCAGGAGCAGGTTAATCCACAGAGACCAATTGTTCAGCTCCTTCTGGTGTGCAAAGCCTCACATGGTCCCAATAGACTGCCATGGCACCCTCGTGCTTCCTGCTGTGAGGGTCAGGGTCAACAGTGAGGCCCTCTGTAGCAGGTGGGGAGGAAAGGAAGAGAGAGACAGGTTGGTATAGGTAAAAACTGTGTGACTGTGAGGGCTGGAGGTGCGTTTTGCATTGTTTCAGGATTTTTTTTTCAGTGATGGGAATCAAGCCCAGGGTCTTGCACATGCTGGGTAAGGGCTCTACCACTGAGCCATACCCCAGCTCTGTTTTGTGTTTAAGACAAATTAAGAAGCCCAAACTTATCTTGGTCCTGAACTTGAGTAATGCTAATCAGATTTAGTGGGCTTTTTTTTTCTTTCTTTTCCCTCTGTGCCTCACAGAGCAACCTTACCAAGTAGGGGGCATTCTGACCTCATTTTATAGATGGGGAAACTGAGGCTTGGAGGGGTGGAGTGAGTTGGTGCAGGGGTGTGAAGCCAGACAGTCTGATTCTGGGGCCTGTCTCCTTCTTGCTAGGCTGCCCTGTCCTCAGCAGGGAATGAAAACCAAGGGTCCCCAGGCAGTGGTGGGACTCACGCTGGCCTCCCTGTTCCACTCAGCTTCTCTGGGCTTCCAGCAGGAAGCAAGTAGAACAGGCTCTGGAGGGAGGATGCCTGGCTTGTCCCAGCCTCTGTGTCCTGAGCAGTCGCTCAATGTCTTTAAAGCCTCATTTTGTGTCATCTCTAAAGTGTCTTCCTGACTCACTCCCAGGGCAACTGTGGTAGGTCTGTCAGCTGAGAGGAGCTGTTGAGTTTTCACCGATGACCCTGGTAAGCGGGGCAGAGGGTAACTGGCCCTGGGGTAGATAGGATTGGACAGGTGTCGGAGAGGCTGGTGGCCCAAGGCCTGGGGTTCCTCTGACGGAAATGCCCTCCGTCCATGAGGGGGTGTTCTTGCACTTTCAACCTCAGTTGAAATGCCACCTCCTCAGAGAGATGCTGGTAGACTGGGCTGAGCCCCCGTCTCCATCAGCCCTCAGGCTCCCTGCTTCATCTCAACCCTCCCAACAGAACCCAGCCCTGCCCAAATATGAATTATTGAGATGGAGGCTGAGGGCTTATTACAGGGACTAGTGTCCCTATGGAAGATGTCTGGCAAGAGCAGAGAGAGAGATGGGGGTGTTCACTGTCAGGAAGGGATTTCCCAGGATGATGGAGTGCTCACCCTCAGGCGAATGTGGTGTGTGGAGTGGTGTGTGTGTGTGTGTGTGTGTGTGTGTGTGTGTATGTGTGTGTGTGGGGGAGGTGGATTCAATTACCCTCCCAGTGTCCGATCTCGCCTGTGCCACACCAGGGACTTGGGCCTAAACAGAGGCCACTCTACTCTGCCACTGGCACAGGGGAGAGATGGAGCTGGTGACAGGTAGGGTATCTGGTCTGCCCTGGGTCCATTTATGCTTTCAATTAAAAAAAAAAAAAAGAAAGGGAAAAGAAGAAGGATCAGTGCTTCAGAGAAGTTTCCGGAGGATGGGTGGCATCCTTGGGTGGGTGGTTGGGGAGAGCTGATCATGTAGTTGTGTTCTCAGCTGGGGATGGATGGCTTCCCAGAACCCTCAGGGCCCTCCACCCCTACAACCCCTACTGTTTGCTGGCTCAGATGCAGCTGGAGTCCATTTCTCAAGTTCACAGAGGAAGGGGATGATCAGGTGCTGGGGAAGAAGGGCTCCCTCAGGGTGGGACTTGGGGGAGTCCTTTCTCTCTTGCAGCGTGGGCTGAGCTGGGATCCAACAGGGATCTGCTTCTGAGTGACACTGGGCTGGACAGGTTCTAATCTGGCAGGGGCTGCAGAGGTGAGGTGCAGCCCTGAATGGCACTCTGTCTTTCTGTGCTTGGGTGTTCAGTCTGTAGGATCAGGTGCAGCTCCCCGGGTGGATGGAGGTGGTAACTACACAAGGTGAATGGACTTGGTGTCATTGAACTGTAGACTAAAAATGGGTAAAATGGTAAGATTTATGTTAAATATGTTTTAGTGCTATAAAATTTTTTTTTAAACCCTCTTAGAAATCAGTTGAATCTGAAGCGTCCTCCCAGTCTTATTCTACAGAATGATGATTCTGGATTTAGAGAAAGGTGAGGATACTTCTGGAGCAGATGGTAGAGCTCAGCAAGTCCCTTCCCCTCTCCATTCAGCCTCCTCAGGTGGTGGCAGAAAGTGGCTCCTCCAGACCTGGTCAGTGGCCTCCCATTACAGCTTTCCAGAAATTTTTGGTCATGTCCTCCCCCCGCCCCAAGTTCGTCCTTTCTCTAGAGGCTAGAGCTCTCCCCACAACTTGTCACCCCCTCCATCAACTCGTCTCAGCCTCTGGTGCTTCTCTTCTGGGCCAAGGGGGACCTCCGCTTGGTGGTTTGCTGAGCCATTGAAAATTTCATGGATAATTCAGGAACACAAATCAAACAGGAGGCTGGAAGCTCTGGATTTATGAAGAAAAATGAGTCAAACCTGGCAATTTATGAGCAGCTCAGAATAGCAGTATGGGGGTGGGTAGGGAACGGGTGGAGGACTGATCTGTTTTTTTGTGTGTGTGTGATGCTGGGGATCAAACCCAGGGCCATGTGCTTACGAGGCAGGCACTCTACCAACTGAGCTATATCCCCAGCCCAGGGAGGGCTGATCTGAAGGGCTGGGGCAGCCCTGGGGGAAGGCAGAGGGGGGTAATGGGGCTGGAGAGAGCAGAGGGGCCCTGGGCTCCAGCACCTGGAACACCAACTTGGTGGGATTTGTCTATGTCCTGGACAAATGGGGCAGGAGGTTCCAAAAGGGAGCAAGGATGCCCCTCAGGCCTCAGAGGAAGAGCAAATCCTACTCTGTTCCCTATAGCCTGGGTTTCGGCTGGGCACAGAGGAGAGAGGAGGCAAGGACAGAGGGAGGCGGCGTGTTCTCAGCCTAGGGGTGGGGTGCTCAGCCAGAACCAGAGGCTTGGCTGGATTTCCAGAGCAGTGCTTCTGAGCAAACACAGGCCTTCTTCAGGTGTGAGTGAAAGAGAGACCCAATTACCCAAGAAGCTGCTTCTTGAGGCTTTCCTGGTCTTCTAGGAGAGACTGTCAGTGTGAGGGTAGTGACATACTCCATGTAAGTCCAGCCCCAAGGAACATCCCAAAGGCCATCTCCAAGGTCAAGGCCCCAGAGATTTCCAGACCCAGCAGAGGAAGGGACACCTGACTGGCTGTGTTTCCATAGCAAACAGCAGAAGCTGGACCCCACCCCGTTTCCATCATGGATCCTTCCGGATAGTTCCACCTTCTATGTAGCTTCCTCTACTGGATTGGACTCCAGGAAGAGTGTTCTCAGGTACACGGATCTAACAGAAACGGCTGTGTCTGCAGACCCAGGAGTGAGAGGCCAGGATGGGCCCCAAGTAGACGTTGCCTGTTAAGGTGGCATGGAACAAGTCACATCACCTCTTAGGGCTGCAATTTCTTTATCTGGAAAATGGGAATAGCATTTCCTTCCATTAGCCCTCTTCATATCTCATAAATGCAATTTCAGTACAGATTAAATAGAATTATGAACATGCACTTGGTATCTTGTAAGGGGTTGTGTCGTGATGAATTCTTTTGTTAATTCCCCCCAGGAATCCACTCCAATCACTACTTTTTCCTGGGTTTTAGAGTCCCTGGGTCTAAATCAAGAGCTTAGGTCAAATGAACTTTTGGTCCTTGTCCACCCTGAACAACTTCTGATCCTACCACAATCTTGGCACCCAGTTTCTGACTGACATGTCCCCAGCTGAGAGTGGGACATGCAGAGTTTTGGAAGAGGCAGAGCTTTGTTGGGATAGGCATTTTACTAAAATGATTTCTAGGAAGGAGGTGTTGGGGCTCAGGACACAATACTCCCCAATATCGTACCTTCATATACCTGGTATTTTAAGCAGAGGGAAATTGAGAAAATCACAGAAACAAGAAGGTGACTCGTCCTCCTACCTTTCTCATCTGAAGCATTGTTGTAAAAGAATTTTGTGATCTACCTCACCTGAAAGTAGGCCGCCAAGACCCTCATTCCAAAGGGTTCCTGCTATAAACCTGGGGCCCAAGAAGAATCTGCAAAGAGATCTTGCTAAATTCCCACTCCTAGTTTATAACCATTAAATTATATCCTTCTTGTTCTCCAGTGGCTCTTCTGTATGATCATAAAAACACATGGCTTCCTGTGGGTCTTTGGGTCTTCCTTTCTGAAGTTTCCTTCATCATGTAAAACTTACATTAAATAAGTTTTTAATGCTTCTCTCTTGGTAATCTGTCATTTGTTTGTGAGGCATCAGTCATGAACCTTGTGATGGGCGAGGAAAGCATCTTCTAGGGCTCTACTAATGTTGTGGCTGGTTATGTGCCTTCTTTTTGTTTTTAATATTTTCAGTTGTAGATGGACACAATACCTTTGTTTTGTTTATTTATTTTTATGTGATGCTCAGGATGGAACCCAGTGCCTCACACATGCTAGGCAAGTGCTCTAACACTGAGCCACAACCCCACCCTGGATATATACCTTCTAATGACTAAGTAGGGCTTTCTCTTAGAATATGTTTGAAAGATTGTCTCATATTTCCCATTATGCAAAGCAAAATGTTTGCATTTTAAAAGCTGAAGGAGATGGAATGTCAAGGAGCTTAAAGATTCTTGAGACAAGGATGCCCAGGAATCATTTAGAGTCAACAAATAAGTTATTGAGTTCATATATGCACCCAATGCAATTTAAGCACTTTTATGTTAATTGCTTCATTTGGTTCCATGAAAACCTTAGAAGGAAGGTCTCTTTTGGCAGATGAGGAAACTGAGGCTCAGAGAAGTAAAGGAACTAAATTGTCCAGGGTCACACATCTGTAAGTGGTGGACCTGGAACATAAAGCACAGTCATCTGAATGGGAGTCCTCAGAATGGGAGCTTCCCCATTGAAGTGATTTCTTATTCCAGACCCACTTCTGTGACCATTGAATCCACAATGCCATCTCACTATTGGTCTCCATTGAGTGCCTTTTTCTCTTGACTTTGGTCACATTTTGCTGTTTCTTACATGTTAGTAATTCTTGATTGTGTTTGGGCCATCATGAAGGGTATGTTGGAGAAACTCTGGATTCTATTATATTCCTCTGAAGATTTTTGATTTTTAATTATTTGGTTTGCCTGAACTCAAACTTCAAACTCCGTCTCCCCTTTGGTGGACCACAGTTGAAATCTCAGTTCAGTATATTTCATCTTAGCTGGGTGGCTTGCAGTCTTCCTGGGAGTGTGTGTAGAGGGATCAGCAGAGATCTGGGCAAAGTTTGTATGTAAGAGTTATGGCTTACTTTCTGTGCCTCTCTTCTTTATGGGATTTCCATCTTCACTCTCCAGTGAATGTACTCATATATTTTTTTTTTGTTTCTTTAAGCTTCTAATACTGTGGTTTCCTATAAATTCCCCTACCTTATGTGACATCTGCCCTCAAGAGAAAAGCTTTTAAAACATAAAATATACCCACAGCTGTTCTTCTAAGTGTCAGTTCCCCTCTGATTTCTGCCTGCTGTTTGTTTTACCAGTGCCTTTAAAACAGTGTTCCCAGAGTTTACTGTTTTTATCCATGGGAGGACAGGTCTGATAGGAGCTGCTTGGCCATTATTGAAAGCTTTGCTCCCCTTTGAAGTGGAGAGTTCCTTCTATGGCTCTGGCCAGGTGGGCTCGGTGTTTTTGTTTTGTTTTGTTTTGTTTTGTTTTTATTACTGGGAATTGAACCCAAGGTGGTTTAACCACTAGGCCATATACCCAGCCTTTTTTATGTTTTATTTTGAGACAGGGTCTCCCTATGTTGCTTAGGGCCTTTGCTAAATTGCTGAGACTAGCTTTGAACTCGTGATTCTCCTGCCTTAGCCTCCTGAGCTGCTGGGATTAGAGGTATGTGCCACCATGACCTGGCTTGGGCTCAGTTCTTAAAGCTACATCAAGCCCAGTAGAGTCCCAAGAAGTCCTGTCTCCAACTCCTATTCATAGGTACTTGAACCCAGGCACTGCTGTTTTGTAACCAACTGACTCTTGGAAGCATGGTGACTGTGTCCATGACAACCCTCTGGGTGTTGCTGCTTCCTATGGGTGTCCCTTTCAATGTGTCCTTCCTTGGGAAGGAAGGCAAGGGCTGCTGGGGCATCCAGCCTCAGGCCTCCCTTCCAGGTGTCCTCATGCATTGAGGTGAGAGGCGGGCTTTGTCCCTCTCTTAAGCACGCTCTTGGCACAGTCTGTTGGGAGAAGCAATCTTGGAGGGAGAAGGTGGACTCCCCAACTTGCCAGTGGTGTCCAAGTGTAGGTCTTTTTGAACTATGCCTTTGGGGCCTTGTCAAGTGGCCACCACCTGATCAGCTTTGCCCAGGCACCTTCTGGAGTGGCAGGTGTGCACCAGGAGCCTGAGAAAATTGGTTCCTCCTCAAAGTTCCATTTCTCTTTCTTTGGAGATATCAGAAGGGCCAGAGCAAAATCTGTGTGTGTTTTAAAATGTTCCTGCTTTGAAGGGCACTTGTTTTTCTCCCTCTTCACTTCTTTTAAAAACCCTATGTGTGTGTCAGATAGACGAAGCCAGAAGAGAACTGTCCCTTTGATGGCTGAGAATTATTGTTTTAAAGGCTTTATTTAAGCTGCTCTTAACAAAACTCAAACATCTGGCTTTTTGGCGCCTGTGTGCCAACGTTCAGCTGGAGAGGTATGCGGGGACATGGCAGGCACCCAGGCTGGAGGGGAGGAAGGCCAAGCCTGTCCTCACCAGCCAGGCTGCTGTGGCCACTGCCGGGCTGTGCCTCCTTCATGCAGCTCTGTAGGCTGGGGCAGGGGAAGAAGCCACTCTCACAGGCAGGTCTTTACAATAGAAATATTTTGCTAAGGTGAATTGATCCATGTCCACCTCTCCAGACTTAGAATGTGTGAGAGAAGCAGGGCTTGAGCCCAGGAGAAACTGGGCTGTGAGGAGAGGGCAGGAGTGTCGTATTGATCCTCTGCGCACTCTGTGCCAGATACTTTCACATCCAAGGTCAGGTTCAATGTTTGCGACAATGAGGTCGATTAAAATGAATATCCTTTCATTCCAGATCAGAAAATTGAGATTATACCATGCTCAAGTTTACCCAGTAGGCAAGGGGCAGAGTTGGGGTCCAATTCCAAGGGTAGAGTTTGGGTTTCTTCCATTGTTTCTGGTCACCTGTCACATGAGCCCCCAAATCCAGCTTCACTCAGCAACAAGGCTTCCTCTTCCAAAATGCATGGGATGTTCTTTGGCTGGAGGAGGGAGGGGATGGGATCTCAGGGAGCGACTTCGATGGTGCACAGGCTGGAATTCTGGCCTTGCCCACCAAGAGCTGTGTGACATTGAGCAAGTAACTTAACTTCTGAGCCTTAGATTTCTCAGGTGAGAAAAAGATTACTTACTGGAAGAATCCTAACAAGAAGTGTGTATCAAAGCCCATGGTTCTGGGCCTGGCATGGAAAAGGAGCTTATCACGTGTTGGTCTTTCTTATGGTTTGGATGTGAGGTGTCCCCAAAAGATCACATGTGAGACCATGCAGGGAGGTTCAGATGAGAAATGATTGGGTTGTAAGAGTCTTAACCCAAACAGTGAATTAATCCAGATGGTAGGGTGTGGCTGGAGGAGATGGGAATGGGGGCATGGCTATGGGGTATTTATTTTGTATCTGGAAAGTGGAATGTCTGTCTGTCTGTCTGTCTCTCTCTCTCTCTCTCCTCCTCCTCCTCTCCCTCTCCCTCTCCCTCTCTCTCTCTCCCTCTCCCTCTCCCTCTCTTTCCCCCTCTCCTTCTCCCTCCCCCTTTCCTTCCCCCTTCTCCCTGCCCCTCCTTCCTGATGATGTGAGCTATTTTCCTTTGTCAGGTTCTTCTGCCATGATGTTCTGCCTGAGAAATGGAGCCAGCCTTCTATGGACCAAGATCTCTGAAACCATGGGCCCTCAAATAAACCTTTCCTCCTCCATAATTGTACTGGTCAATTCATTTAGTCACAGCAGCAAAAAAGCAGTCTTTCTCCTCTTCCTATCCAGCTGTGAGAGGTTCAGGGCCCAGCCCCAAAACCAGAGGCAGAATCCTGAAGAAAGCAAGGGAGGCTGGGCTGTGAGCCACTGGAGGGACTCCAGTTGCACTGATGGATTGGCTGGTGGAGGCCACTGTCCAAGCCCTTGATGGGGGACTAAATAGGAGAGTGCTAGTCTCAATGTGGGGTGGGTGTCTCTTCCCTGCTGTGCCCTGGAGCCTGGAGGCCTTCCTTCTGGAAAATTCTCTCAGAAACCATCACCTTCAGCCTTCCCATTTAGAGGCAGGGAATGGAGGCCAGAAAAGCAAAGGGACATGACCAATGCTACACAGCAAGTGGGGGGCAGAGCAGAAGCTGGGCCTCGGTTCTGCAGCCTCTGAAGCTGGTGATGGTGGCAGAGGACAATGTGGAGTAGCATAGCCTTGAAGGCACCAGGGCTGTGTCCCCAGAAACAGTGCCTCCGTGGGGGCCCAGTGGCCCATACCTGAAGCCAGCAGCAGGTGTAAAGAGTGTCTGGCATGGCTCCTGTTCCTTCTGAGGTGGCTCTGGTCTGTGGCCTGCTCTCTGATCACGGTGTCGGGGGACGCTGCCCCTTAGTATCCCACATGCAGGGGCTCAGCATTGCCAGCATGGAGGAGGCTCCAGATCTGAATCTCTTACTGTTGTCTCTCAATGGACTCAGGAAAGTTTTGTCATTTATTTTTCAGTCTCAGTGAAAAATAAAGGGACCTACCTTGGAGGATCAGAGTGCTGTGGACACCCCTAGGTGATGCTTTAGAGCCCGGTTCCTTAAAATAGATAAATAGGGGTCATCCTGTCACTTCCCCCACAAGTGCTCTTCCCTTCACTTTCCTTCCCCCTCCTTTTCCTTCTCTTTTTTCCTTTATTCCTCTCTTTCTCCTTTCATGATATTTGTTGAGCATCTGAGATCAAAAGCCAGGGCTGGGCACAGTGGCATGTACCTGCAATCCCAATTACTTGGGAGGCTGAGGTAGGAGGATTGCAAGTTGGAGACCAACCTTGCCAACTTAGTGAGACTCTGCCTCAAAAAAAATTTATTTTAAAAAGGGCTGGGGATTTAGTTCAGTGGCAGAATGCCCTTTGGTTTAATCCCCAGAGCCTTAAAAAAAAAGTGCCAAGACCAGGAGGTGAGTCTGGACAATAGAAAAACATGGAAAGGGGTGGCTATGTTTGGAGATTTTCTTGAGAGCCTCAGGAACTGGGGGAGGCATAGGAAAGACTGGAGATAACTGCTGAAGAGGTAGAGGTGCGTTTGGTTTGGATATATGGTGTCCCCCAAAAGCCCAGGTGTGAGACAATGCAAGAGCATTCAGAGGTGAAATGGTTGGATTATGAGAGTTATAACCTAGTTGGTGGATTGATTGATGGATATGGATTAACTGGGTGGTAACTGAAGGCAGGCAGGTGTGACTGGAGGAGGTAGATCACTGGGGCATGCCTTTGAGATGTATATTTTGTGCCTGGTGAGTGGAGCTCTCTCTGCTTCCTGATTGCCATGTCCTGAGCTGCTTTCCTCTGCCATGCCCTTCTGCCATGATGTTCTATCTCATCTAGGGCCCAGAACTATGGAGTTGACCAACAGTGGACTGAGCCCTCTGAAATTGCAAGCCCCAAATAAACTTTTCTTCTTTACTTTGTTCTTGTCAGTTCCTTTGATCCCAGTGACACAAAAGCTATGTAAAAGAAGGTGGTCATCAGATTGGAGTCAAGCATCAGGAGAGGCAGAGAGGGAGTTTCGGAGTCTTCACTGTGCCAAGGACCAGACTGAGCCTACCTGTAGAGACCTGGCCAGAAACTCGAAATTCTCTATCAATTTCCATGAACACAAGACACTTAGGGGGTCCTCTGTTGAGGTTCACCCCAAGGGAACCATGCAGTAGTGGCTGCTATAGGCCCTGCTGCCTGGAGGTTTCAGTAACTGTGCTCTGAGTCTGGGAGAGGGGACCCGTATTGTTGACCTTTGCAGGTGGTGCGATGGGCCCTGAGCCAGGGGGACTGCCCATGAGTCCCTCCAGAGTCTGGTTAACTCTGTCTTTGCTGCTCTTCCCACTGGTAAGCTGGATGAGAAACTGTCTTTCTTGGGGGAATATGATGTCTCACACAGAGGGAACCTGTCATAGCTACCAGGATACTACCAGCCCGTAGCCCACCCCTGACTGATGGAAATCTCAGCAGAGGTGTCATGGAGGAGCAGAAAGAGTAATGCTGTTTGTCAGTCAAGTTTGGGTTAGGACCCTAGTTCTGCCACTTTCGAGCTGTGACTGTGTTTCTCCCGGAAGCAGATTCTGTGAACTGCTGTGTGTGAGGAAGTTCACAAGGTGCCCTGCAGGAACCACACCTACGGGGGAGTGCGGGAAGCTGGAGGGGGCTGAGGGGGAATTTCACTCAGAAGCACTTGTGACAGAGGCCTCAGCTGATCTCATGGAGAGTTCTAGGCTAGATAGAGTCGTCCTAGATCAAGGCAAGAGGACACTGCCTTCCTATCCCTCGTGGAGCTGCTACTGGAGGTGAACTTTCCAAAGAAGGGGCCTCAACCTGGCAGTTTGGGGCTGAGGGGAGTACCTCCAGAAGGACCTAGCTGTGAGCTCCTGGTGGACAGCAGTCTTGGCAGCTGGGCAGCGAGGGCCTCAGCCCTGCAGAGGGCCCTGGGCAGCACCCATAGCAGCCCCAACAGCACCCTGAAGGAGATGCGGAACCGAGCCTCAACTGCCTCAGCTGTGAAGCGGTGACTGGTTTATTCTTTCAGTGCATCTCCCATGTGTGTGTGCGGGGGCAATATGGCAGTGAACACAACAGAGTCCCTGGCCCCACGGAGCTTGCCTTCTACCAGGAAAGAGAAATGACTCAGGCTGGAGTGCTCTCACTTCTACAGAGAAAAGTAAGATAGTTGGGAGACAGGGACTGCCAAGGTGGGAAGTTTCCTTGGTTTGATGAAGAGGACAGAAACCTGAAGGAAGTGAGGGAGTGAGCCAGGAGACCCTCTGAGTCAAGGTCGACATTCCAGAATGAACAATTCTTTGCTATAGGAGGTGGTCCTGTACATTTTAGGATATTCAGAAGCATCCTTGGTCTTATTTAGCAACTTTTCCCCAGTTGTGACAACCAAAAATGTCTCCACATTTTGTCACCTGTCCCTTGGGGGCAACCCCAGTTGAGAGCCATTGATTTGGGGGAAGAGAATCTTAGGTTGAGGGAACAAAGTCCAAGAGGCAAGAACAAGCTTGCATGTCCATGGAACATGGCTGGAGTGGAGTGAGCTGGTGGAGAGGAGGCAAGAGAGGAATCAAGAGATGTCAGATGGTGAATGGCCTTGGATGTCATTGTTAAGATTTTGACTTTGACTCCAAGTGAAAAGGAAGCCCAGAGGATTTTGAGCAGAGAAATGATATGATCTGACGTATATTTAAAAAGAATTCCTCCGGCTGCTTCCTCACACTGGCAACCGAAGATTAGAGATGAGGTTTCTGACATACAACAGGTGCTCAACAAATGGGCCTGTCATCCTCAGAAACAGGTGGAGTGTGTCCTTGGTTTGCATTTGAGGTCATTGTGCAACTTGGCTCCCATCCCATGCTGATTGGATAGAGCTGTGTTTTTGTGACTCAGGTCTAGAAATGAGGACCCTAGCATGTTAGGACAGCGCTCTTGGAAGAGAGGAGCCCAAACCACTTTCTGTAGAGAAGAAAAACCAGCCTAGACAGGTGAAGTGGCCCAGATGTTCAGTCCCGAGTCAGCAGCAGCGTGAGGGTTAATAACTGCAGACCTGCTCTTTAAGAGGAGGAAGTCTTTGATGGTGACCTAATTTGTGTCTTCTTATGCAAGTACTTTTTTTTTAATTAAAAAGAGAGATAAAATTCAAAGACAAGAGGAATGTGCTCAAGGCTGGATGGGCTTTTACACAAGTGAAAGATTTGCCTGGAAAATTAGTCGTAAAATAATAATAATCAAAAGATAGGTTTGGTCCCATCTTGTTGGGCAGGAGGCTGGCTTGCTGAGTCAGCTCCTGGCAGGGGCTCCTCTCTGAAGCTGTGGAGAGACCATGCTGTCTCTCCAGGACAGCATGAAGAGGCAGAAGGAACGCTCACTGTGGGGCCTCTTGCTCCTTCTTGCTCCCAGTAATATTTCTCCCATGGGTGAGTCCTATTCTTAGATGGGGAAACTGAGGCAGCATTAACCTTGAATTTGACCCTGTCACCTGGATGTTCACTGTGGTGTTCATCATGATGCAAGGCTCAGTGATCCAGGCTCTAGTAAGTGACCACTGTCTGGTTTTGTTACCTCAGCCAAGTCCTCAAATAATCTGGTGCCTTCATTTCCTTATCTCTGGGTTGAAGGTATTAATTAATCTCTCCCCTTTCCCAGGGTGATCTAAAGAGAGGAATGCTTAATCTTCCACACTTTCTCAGCTTAGTGCTTTACATCAAATGGGTACCTGATACACATCTATTGAAGGTCTGAATATTTATTGAGAATCATGAGGTGATGCATAGGGAATATTCAACCGAAGCATGAAGGACTTGGAAAGAATCTCTTAGCATAATTGGCTAAGCTCCTGGCCTATGGTGAGCTGCTGAGTCACAGGTTGCAATTCTTCTTTATCCACACCCCTGCCCCAGGAGATGCTCTATAGAACTTTGCAGCAGGGAGAATTTCTCTTCTGTGCCTTGTGGCTGTCCTAGATAGACTTGCTGATCAGTGGTTCAGGTTCTGTGTCAGGACAGGGTAGCACTCTTTTATTGTCAGAGTCTGATGCTGTGGCCATTCCTGACCCCCATGTACAGAAGAAGCTGCAGACACTCTCCCAGGGCTTGGGCTGTGATCACAGGCAACACAGTCCCCATTCTTGGTGACTTCCTCAGGCCTTTCTTTGGCATCTGCTGACCTGGTTTTGAATCTTGGCTCTGTCAGTTACTATAGTGTGTTCTCAGGCAAGTTTCTCAATTTCTACATCTTGCTTTTTTTTCACATACACAATGGGGTTATTACAAGCAACAAAAGAAAAAAATAGATAAATTGGACTTCATCAAAATTAAAACTTTTGTGCTTCAAAGAACACTATCTAGAAAGTGAAAAGACAACCCACTGAATGGGAGAAAATATTTTAAATCATATATCTGATAAAGGACTTCTACTTAGAATATATAAAGAACTCTTACAACTCAATAATGAAGAGACAACCCAATTTAAAAGTGGACAAAGGATCTGAATAGCTACTTATTCAAAGAAGGCACACAAATGGCCAATAAGCACATGAAAAGATGCTCAGCATCATTAGCCATTAGGAAAATGCAAATTAAGACTACAGGGAGATACTACTTCATACCCAGCAGGATGACTATAATAAAGCAGACAGATAATAAAGGTGTTGGGGAGGTGTGGGAAACTTGGAATCTTCCACATCCGATGAGAACACAGAATGGTACAGCCACTTGGGAAAGCAGTCGGCAGATTCTCATAAAATTAACCGTCAACTTAACCATGTGACCCAATACTTCTCCTCGTATGGACACATCCCAAATAATGAAAACTGCATCCATGTGAAAGCTTGTACACAGAAATTCACAGAATTCTTCTTAGTAGTTAAAAGATGGAAACAACCCAAATGTCCATCAATGAATGAATGGGCAAACGGAATGTGGTGTCCACACAATGAGATATTATTTGGCCACAAAAAAGAGAGAAGTAGTGACACACTAAGACATGGTTGACTCACAAAAGACCACGTGTCATTTGAGTCTGTAGACAGGAAATGTCCAGAATAAGCAAATCCATAGAAAAAGTTCTTGAGTGGTTGTCAAGGACAGACTGGGCAGGTGGACAAATTGGGGGGCAGTGATCAGTAAAGGGAATGCGGTTTCTTTTTGGGGTGATGAAAATGTTTCAAAATTGTGGCGACAGGTTGTTCAACTCTGAAAATGTACTGAAAAATCATTAAATTGTGCCCTTTCGTGGGAGAATTGTATAGTAGGTGAATTATATCTCAACAAAGCTGTTACCAAAGAAAAATGGGTTATAAATAGGTTCTATCTCTCAGTTTTGTTGTGAGGGTCAATGAGATAAAGCACAGCATCCAGTATATAATGAGCTCTCAGTAAATGCTCATTATTTTATTATTACCATCTCTGGGCTGTAGGAGATTACATGAGATAAGGGACGATGGAGATTGCCCAGCTCCTGGCTTGTAACTTGGTGACTCCAACGTTCATGCATGGGCAGTGCATGTGACTCCCACTGGATCCAGGGCTCTGGCCAGCCATTCCTCAGAAGCAATTTCTCATCCCAGCTGGGAGAATTGCCATAAGAAGCAACCAGGGACAAGTTTGGTTTGGCCTCCTAACAGGGATTGTTGAAACCACAGATCTGTAAGTTTTTCTGGAGAAACTCAAAGGGGCATTTGTGGTTCCAGCCCCGTGAGTCAAACTGTCCCTGTTCCACCTCTCTCCGTCCCTCTTCAGGTAGGGACTCAGCAATTTCTCCTCTTTGTTCTGGGCTTGCTTAGTAAGGAGCTGAACGGTTGGCTTTATTAATGGGGCCCCCTGAGCATTTTCAATTTGAATCTTTTCCTGTAGCCAAAGCCTCTCCCCCATCTTCTCTTTGTAGTGCAGATGAGCTTCTTGGAAGGATCTTTTACATTATTTTGCTCCCAGGAGGCAGAAGGAAGACATGTGGCTGAGCTGGGGTTGAGGCGAGCTGGGGTTGAGGCGGGAGGCTTCGGTGTAAAGGTGCTCGTTTCAGTGGTTTTAATTCTATTCCATTCCCCATTTCGGGTCCAGGACACAGTCCTTGGGCCTGTCCTTCCTGCCATTACCTTTCCTTCCCCCCCGGCTTTTCTGCCCTTTACCCCATCTTTCAGTTCCAAGTGGTGGGGCGGGCGGGAGGCTGTTATGGGACTGAGGGGGAAATAACGATATTGATTTCTTTATTTCCTCACAGTAAGATCTAGTGCCCAGGGGGAGTCAGGGTTTCTATTTTTGTGTAGGGCATGCAAAGAGGGTGGCAGGGTGACAGAGACAGATTGAGTGCAGTGGACACTGTGGTGTGCTGTGTGGTCCAGAATCTCCCTTCAGGACTGGGTCACTCCCTCCCGCAGCGCCGGGAGTGCTGGCAACTGATGGTTCTCAGTTGAGCTATCTTCTGGGATTGCTTCAGCCAAGGGCCTCATCTAAGGCCTGAGCCCCCTCCTCGTGGGTGGTCTGCATCCAATGTGGAAGGTGGGGTAAAGGCTCAGTCCCTTCCCCAGAGTGGAATGACTCTGAAGTTATGGATCCCAGCTCCATAACCTCCCGTGGGATCCACGGAGGCCTGTGCTATGACCTCACTGTGCTCTATCTAGCCTGCTTCCCCCAGGCCTGAGAGAGAAAAGCAGCCCCCAACCCCTGGGAGCTGGCCTGGCACCATCAGCTAGGTAGTGGTGTTGCTCCGGACTGTCCTAGTACCCACACCTGGGCCTTTGTGTTCCCTGGTTGAAGGAGACACTCTCACACTACACTGGGCAAGGCCCCTCAGTGACCATGATGAAATGAAGCAAAAAACAAGAACACTCTAATCTGGGCCAAGATAAAAGCTTTACTGTTGTCCAAACCACAAAAGTTGCATTCACCCCGTCCCAAATCATGTGAGCCATGCTCCCTCTTTACCATTCCCAGTGTTAGCCTTACCGTGGTGACCCTAACCCTAGCCCTCCTTCTAGATGAATTAGTAAGACACCCAGTCATGGAATCACCCTTGGTTCCTAACAGCAGAACCAAGCACCACTTCCTTGAACCATCCTTTGAATCCCCTACCATGAGCTCAAATGCTGTGTCTTTTCGAACACCCTCTTACTAAGGTGCCCCCAGGTCCCCATGGTGTCTGGTCTTCTTCATCATAGCAAATGACAAACCCAACAGGCCCAGTTGCAGAGGTGTGCCTTAAGGACTTGGAGGGCACTGATTGTCCCCCATGGGCAGTGATTGCAAGAAGTTCCCAGTAAACTTTGTCAGGGTCTGGCTATGTTGTTCGGGCTGGCCTTGAACTTGCTGTTTTTGTTCTTCAACCTCCTGAGTAGCTGGGATTATAGGGGTACACCACCGTGCCTGGTCCCAGTAAACTTTCTGAATGCAGATTTCTTTCTCAATGTTGGTCTTAGTCAACCCAAGAAGGTTAGTGCCTGGAGTGGTCCAAGGAGACGGCATTGAAAATGACCTTGGAACCAAGGGGCAGAAAGAGTTGCGTATCAAGGTCAGCCTGATATTCCAAGATCAGAACCAAGACTGAGAAGGAGTGGGGCACCAAGACTTTGCTTGGACAGGGTCAATGCACTTGAAGCTCATGAATCTTCAGAAGCCCACAGATGCCTTGGGCCTGAAAAAGTGACCTGTCCGTCGCTGTTAAGGCCAGCAACCTTCCCCGCTCCACCCTTGCTGGAAGATGCTGCAGAGGCCTCTGCCTAGTAGGATCAGATGCACTTCCTCCACCAGGTTATCCCCCCACCTCTCCTCTGGCCACCAGACTAGTAACTAGGGGTAATTCAACAATAACCTGGTCAGGGAAGGTGCTGGGCCTGCTATCAAGGGAAAGGGATTTATAGACCCTCACACTGTAGGACCTAGGCAACACATTTTGGCAGAAATGAGGTGAGTATGTTACAGACTAGATCCTGAGGGTGCTGGTGCAAAGGAATCTGGAAACACTCATTCCCTCAGCTCTGGGGATGTTGGCAGTTCATGGTTCTTGGTTGAGTTCTTCTTCCAGTGGCACACACCTATAATCCCAGCAGCTTGGGAGGTTGAGGCAGGAGGATCATGAGCTCAAAGTCAGCCTCAGCAACTTAGTGAGGCCCTAAGCAAGTCAGTGAGACCCTGTCTCTAAATAAAATACAAAAAGGAGCTGGGAATATGGCTCAGTGGTTAAGTGTCCCTGGGTTCAATCCCTCGTAAGTCCCATCCCCCCAAAAAAATTGCCTTCAGGCAAAGAATGCTGTTTGGTTTGAGATCACCCTTGCCCAAGGCAGCCTGCACTCAATGACCAGGCAAGGAAGTAGGGAGCTCTCCTTGGGTGAACCGAGGCCTTTTTTGCATTGCAATTCAGCTCTTCCCTCTGCCCATTCCTACTCACTCTGTCCTCTCCTTGGGGTTGATCTTGCCCATACATTTCCTGCATGTAAATCTGTTTCCCTAGGGAATTGGATCTTAGATAACAAGAATGAGAAAAAAGAAAACGCAGGAGGCAGAAATGGAGGAAAGGAAATAGAACCTCCAAGAACATGGGTCCTCCCTGCAACTCCGTCCAGGACAGATGTCAGCCCTCCTCTTCAGTGCATGAGGCTCTGTAGGGCACAGGGTGATGCACCAGGTCACTTGAATAGGGAGCTGTCCACTAGCACCCAGGAGGGCGGAGCTGTGGAGCTAGAACAATCAGAAAGCAAGACAAAAGGCTGGGAAGTATAAACTATTATTGAAACCAAATTCAATGTGAGAATTGGAAGGGTAAGCTGAGAAAATACCTCAGAAAGCAAAACACAAAAGGAAAAAGACAAGGAGAAAGTGAGAGAGACCCAGAGGAAATCCAGAAGGTCTAACATTGGAATAAGAGGAATTCCAAAGCAGAGTGTCGAAGATTACCTGAAACAATGGAGGGTAATCCCGTAGGGCCCAATGACTTGACTTGAAGGGCCTTCTGCTGCTGCTGGGTGCTTGGATAGCCATTGAGAAAGATGAACCTTAATCCTGACAATATGCCAGATGCAAAAGTTCATTTAGGATGGATCATAGACCTGAACATGAAAAATAAAGCAAAGTTTCTAGGGAGAAAAATTCCAGAAAGATACCTTTAAGTTTTTGGGCTAAACAAAGAATTCTTAAACAGAACACAAAACCTCTAACCATAAAATAAAATATTGCTAAATAAGACTATTAAAATTCAGAACTCCTCTTCAGTAAGAGATAATAAATTAAAGAGTGAAAAGACAAGTCAAAGACCTGGGGAAATATATGCAGTCTCTATACCCAACAAAGGCGAATGGTTTCCTTGGTCCCTCAAGCAGAGCTTTGCTCCCTGGCCTGGGCAGGCCCAGGCACTGTGTTCAGGTTCACCTGTCTACCTGTGCGATCCTGGCTGCTTGTCAGCTGGCCCATCTGCCCAGCCTGCAGTCTATTGAGGAAGATGTAGAGGGGCTTAGGCAGTCAGGGCAAGATGGCGAGTGAGGAGGTCAGGGGCAGGGCCAGAACAAAGGAGCATGGAGAGGGGCTTCTGATGAGGTCAACTCCCTGCTTGAAGAAAGTACTTGTGGACACAAATGGGGGACCCAATCAGACAGACACTTCTGTACTTATGCTCCTAAGCAGGGGATCAAAAATAAACACTAAAACAGAAGCGTGGACAGAGGGGGCACCAATCAGTAACAGTGAGGAGCACATGGATAGGGGAGGAGATAAGGAGAGGAGGAAATTCCAGAGACCAAAAAACAAACAAACAAACAAAAAACCCAGGCCAAAACTCCCCCACAGGATTGTGGGGACTGTGGCTCTGGGGACCCTTCTCTTTGGGGAAGACTCTCTCTATATCTCTGTCACCTTTGCAATAAAAACCTCCTTCTTGCTTGCTATCTCTGTGTCCTGTTCTTCAATTCTTTGCTGAATGGAGACAATGAACCCTGCATCCCTAGATGGCCACACTATTAATAGCATAGAAGAATAATACCCATTATTTCTTGAGCACTTTCTACATGCCTGATGCTGAGCATAGCACCTACATCCCCATGAACACAGAGGAGTGTATTAAAAAATTCTCGAGTTCATAAAGCAAAACTCTTGCTTTTAAGGATAAGCAAAAGATTTGAATAGGCAATTTATAAAATAAGTCAATAAAAGAAGTACAAAATTGTGAACAAACATATTAAAAGGGGCTCGATATTATTGGTCATGAGGGAAATGCTAATTAAAACCACAATAGAACACACTACTCTGCTCAAGAACTGCAGAGAGAGGTCTGAAAGTACTGCGAGGGTAAGGAGTTATGGGACTTCTCCAACTCAGCTAGTCACAGTCTAAATTCATACAGCACCTTTTTTTTTTTTTTTTTTTTTTTGTAATGCTGGGCATCAAACCCAGGGCCTCACGCATGCCCAGTAAGTGCTGTTCCACTTGAAATACACCCTCAGCTTTTGTGCAACTGCTTTGGAAAGCTGTTTGGCAGCATCTACAAACAGTAGATGCATGCCTACTCTGATCCAGCAATTCTACCTTGAGATATACTCAAGCAAAATGAATACTTACTTCTACCAAAAATCAGGTACAAGAATGTTAGAGAAGCCTTGTTTAGAGGAGCTCCAAGTTTGGGACAATTCCAAACTTCCAACAACATTTGTATTGTTGTCTATGCATACAATAAAATGTTACAAAGCAGTGAGAAAGTATTAGCAACCTCTATGTGGAACATGGGTGAAAGTCTACAAAATAATGTTAAACCAAAGAAGTCAGACACAAAAGGGTGCTTACTGTAAAAGTCCATTTAAATGAAACTCAAAAATAGCAAAGCTCAGCTACGGGGTAAAGGTCAGAATAGTGGCTTCTTTGGAAAGCTAGCAACTGGGAGGAGGCATAAGGGGATTTGTTGGAGTGCTGGAAAGATTTCTGTGGCTTACATGTGGTGTCTCCCAAAAATTCATGTGTGAGACAATACAAGAAGGTTTGGAGGAGAAATGATCGGATCATAGCCTTAACCTAATCAGCAAATCAATCCCTGATGGGATTAACTGAGTGGTATTTGGAGGCAGGTGGAGTGTGGCTGGAGGAAGTGGTCCATTGGGGTTGGGGCTATGAGGTATATATTTTGTATTTGGACAGTGGAGTCTCTTTCTTTGTGCTTCCTGCTGGTCATATGAGCTGCTTCCCTCTGCCACACTCTTCTGCCATGATGTTCTGCCTTACCTGGAGCCATGAGGAATGGAGCTGGCCTTCTGTGGACTAAGACCTCTGAAACTGTGACCTCTTAAATAAACCTTTCCTCTTTTACAGTCGTTCTGGTCGGGTCCTTTAGTCACAGCAGTGAAATAGCTGACTAAAACAATTTCTGTCTTGATCTATATTTGTGTAGTTCACAATGTGTAAGTCACAGAACTCCATGTAAGCTTCAACTTAAAAAAGAAAGGGCCTCATTGAGTGCGCAACATAATAAATGAAGAGCCCATTCCAATTTGCCCTTCATTATGAGTCAGAAGAGAAACAGGAGAAAAGAACATCCTAAAGATTTCCAAGAGGGAAATCAGGACACTTACAAAGAAAGAAGAATCAAACTGGCATTAGATTCTCATCAGCAACATCAGCTACCTTCACAGTTCTGAAGAGATGATTTTCAACTTAGGATTTCCATATCCAACCGACCCCATTATTCAAGTTGCAAGGACTCCTAAAATTTATCTCCCATAAATCCTTTTTAAGGAGGTAACTTGAAGATGTGTTGCTGTAAGTGAGGGAGTAAACCAAGAAAGAGGACGACTGAGAATGAAAAAAGAAAAGAAAACAAAGACCTTGCTGTAGATAGACCTTGGAAGAGCAGGGACGAGTTTCAGGGCAAGAGCTGGTCACAGCCCTAAGAGAAGCCAGTCCAGGTGGAAGCTGGAGAACCGGGGGCCCTGGGGAGGGGTGGTCCCTGATGAAGAGGGGACCTGGAGAGAATATATTTTATAAAGATTTCTAAAAAATTGAGAATATGATGAAGACAAATTAGGACAAGAGAATAAAGAAAGGGAACTCAAAATCTATAACTCACCCATGCCCCCCAACACACGCCCAAAAGAAAACTGAAATTATAACACAGTAGTCAGCTGTGTGGTGACTGGTCCTTACCTAGGCACAATCGTGGAAAAAACTTTTCAGTGATTTTCAACCCTTAGAATCAACTTGAGGGATCTATTAGGGTGACCAAATAAATGCACATGTTTTCAATTTTTACAATTTCAGGGTAGAAACATGGGTCACAGAAATTAGGAGGTTAAACTGGAAGAGGTGGGGTGAAGGGAAGGGTGTATTAATATTCTCTTTTCTCCAAGCACATCTTTGGAGGATGGAAGATCACAAAGGCACCAGCAGAAGAACCAAACAGAGAGGGATGTGGGGAGCCGGGTAGAGGTGGTGTGTGGGAGATCAATCCTTGTCTATTAGAGCAGGAAGTCAATAGATTGCGCCTAAAATTGATGAATCAAGAAATATCTGTAGAAGTGTAATATTGAGAAAAATGGAGGTAAATATAAGACAAGGCATCTTAAAAAGTTGAATGCGGCTGCTGAAGGGGAACGGAGTGGGGGTAGGCAGTACTTCAGCAGGACACTGTTTTTAATCTTCGAGCATCTCTTACCTGGAATGTAAATGGCCTCCCTTTTTTGGGGGGGGAGGGTACCGGAGATTGAATTCAGGGGCACTCGCCCACTGAGCCACATCCCCAGCCCTATTTTGTATTTTATTTAGAGGCAGGTTCTCACTGAGTTGCTCAGGGCCTCACTAAGTTGCTGAGGCTGGCTTTGAACTCGCAATCCTCCTAAAAATCAGAGGTCAGGTCTAGGAGGTGATTATGAAAGGCTTCGTCTCTTCCTAAGGACACTGAGGCCTTGAGGGGCTCCTCTGCAATGCCCCAGATCAGGGCTCCTGCTCCTGCTTTGACATCTGGACACTGTGAACTCATTCAGTCCTTTCAGGAGCAGGGATCTGGGTTTTTTGAAATGTCACTAATTTTCTTGCCAAGGCTTCTCTATGATAAACTTTATCCCCCCCCTTCTTCCCCTTCAAAAATACAATTTTCAATAAATAGCAAGCTCATAAATAACATGGGGCACTGCAGAGCCTAATGAAACAGTGACAAATGCTGTATCTTCATGGGATCAGGAAAAATAACAAAGGGGAGCGTGCGGAGGGGGCTGAAGGCCCCAGAGCTCGTGAGATTTTATTAAAAATCCTTTAAGTTTCATGCAGCCCATTAAAGTGATTCTTCTGCAAAATAATTAAGCATCATTTGCAGACATGTTTGTTTATTAAGAGGACGCAGAGTCTAAGCTTCTGCAGGTGAAGGGTGGGCCTCAGTTCTGCCCAAGAAAGGTGGGAAGTGGCCTGGCCTAGGCATCCAAGGCCTAGGTGTCACTCACAGTGTGTACGACTGGGAGAGTCCCTGCTGCATCTGGGCCTCAGTCTCTTTGCTTGTAAAATGGGAAGATTGGCTGGATGCATGTAGCTCATCAGTCTGGGTGTTGGGCAGATTTTTCTTCCTCTACAAAATGTACCATTTTGCACATATTTTCAGTGGGCTCACAGATCCCTGACACCTATCTGTGATCCTGGTTTGGTTACTGTAGGATTTTGTTCTTTTCCTTCTCCATGGCTCACAGACTATAGTGGTGGGGTATGGTTTTAATCAGGTAACTGAGTTAACAGGGTAAAGCAGAAGTCCCTGTTGTTCTTGGGTACACTCTTTGGCCAAGTACTGGCTATGCTACAGGTGCTCCCCAGGCTGGCGAACATCACACCAAGGAGCATCCTGCATGACGAGCCAGCCAGTGTGCAGACCTGGTATTGCCTCCCTTCACATCCTGTGGAGGAGAGCAGCTCCTGGGACTCCAAGCCCTGTCTCTGTGGGATGTGATCCTCGCCATCTTCCAGCAGCTGTGATGTTGGGGCCCTCTGGGTGGCTCACTCTCAGGGTCCCTGGGCCAGCACCTGCAGGTTTCCAGTTTTTTTTCTATGCCCCAAATGCTTCCTGTTACTCTGCCTCCAGACTCCAACTCAGCACGTTTCCTCTGATTCTCGAGCAGAGCTTTGCTCCCTGCACTGTGTGCAGGTTCACCTGTCTACCTGTGCAAGCCTGGCTGCTCATCAGCTGAAACATCTGTCCCAACCTGCAGCCTCTGAAGAGCACTTAGAATAATACCCACTACTCCCTTCTATATACCTGATGCTGAGCATAGTGCCTCCATCTCCATGAGCACAGGGGAGGACACTTGATGCTCAGAGAGTTTAAGGAATATGGCCCATGACACACAACTGGCCATGTCTGCAGTGGGTGGACTTATAAGACAGCTCCCAGTGATCCCTCCTTCTGGTATTCATGATTATGTGTAATTCTGCCTCTCTGAATCTGGGTTAGGTCTGGTGAAGTGTTCTAATGAACAGAATGTGGCAAAGGTGATGGCTTGATGTCACTTTTGTGATTAGGTTACAAAGGAAGATGACTTCAGTCTTGCTAGTAGGCTCTCTATATTGCTCTCTCGACCTGCACACTTAGATGAAGCAGGCTGCCATTCAGGAGAGGCCCATGCAACAGGGACCCGGGGCTTATTGCAAGCCTGCAAGAAACAAAATACTGCCAACAGCCATGTGAATGAGCTTGGAAGTAGATTCTTCCCTAATCAAACCATTGGATGAGACTGCGGACCCTGGGCCAACCCCTTGATTCCAGGGTTGTGAGAAACCATAGCTTGCAGAGGACCCTCTAGGCGGGACCCAAATCCCTGGCACACAGACTCTGTGAGATAACAGGTGTGTGCTGCTTTAAGTTGCACTAGGGGGTACCTGCTGTGCCCCATTGGGTAACTGACACAGTGCCAAGCAGGGTTTGGAGGTCAGGCCTGCTTGGTGGTAAGGTTCTGGATTGGTTCTGCCTCTCCCCACCTATGCTGTTCAGTCCTGGTGTGGTGGAGCCGCTGGCAGCTGGCAGGCCCTGGAACACCTAGGCTTAGGGCTCACATACAGGGTGGGGAATTCAGGGACATAGGGTCGTGACATAGCTTAGCTTGGGGGCCAGAGGAATGGATGGCAAAGAGAAGAACACTAGGCTGGGAGATACTGTTCTCAACTGAGCTCTTCTCCTACTGTGTCTTGTGACCTCTGAGAGGCTGGGCCTCTGATTTGTGTGGGAAACAGGGGTGCTATATGGGGATCTCGCTCAGGTTCATTCCCACCTGTCTCCTCTGAGCTTGTGGATCCTCTGCTTCAGGAGGCCCTTCTGAGGGGAGGGATTGAAAGTAGAGCAGAAGCTGTCCTGTTGGCCTTGGGGACTTGAGTCAATAGTGGGAGTCCTAATTTGACCTCTGAAATTTCTCTGTACCTATGATCTCTTGGGAGGTCTTCCTTCTACCCTTTCTGGGTAGAGGAAAGAAGGCCTCAGCGCGAAAACCTTGCTCCCAGAGCGAGTGCCGGCACTGGGACTGTGTGGTGGAGAAGGGTGGCTAACTCCCTGGGCTTTGATAGAGGCGTGGTTTTTTTTTTCTTTTTTTGTGCGGGGGGGGCATGAGGAATGCTGGCCCCACCTACCCCCTACATTATTGCAGTTCTCTGGCCTTGGGCCCATTTGTGCAGCTGCATTTATGGTCTTGTGAGACTGAAATGGAGAAGTTATTCAACTTCTTTTTTCTTCTTTTCCCCTTGCCTTTTCCTGTGTCTGGGGGCAGGCATGAGAGGAGTGTGTGTGTGTGTGTGTGTGTGTGTGTGTGTGTGTGTGTATGTGTTTTAACCACCTTCTATAAATCATAAATTTGGATACCCACTCAAAGCTCTGCTGTCTCTGAGCTGCGTGGATTCCCTGAGGTTCAGAGAGACCTCCCATAATGCTTTGCACGAAGGCAAAGGGCTTAGGAGTGTGGCCTTGAGGTGAACTGCTGTGTTTGAACCCTGGCTCCACCACTTACTGTGACCTCAGTGAAGTTTCTTAACCTCTCTGAGCCTCAATTTCCTCATTCTAATAAGGTGAGGACAATAGTTTTATCTCATGGGGTTGCTGTAAGTACTGAAGGTGACAGTATGTAAGAAGCTCAGCACTGAGCTGGCACCTAGTAAGCAGTCCATAAGTGCTAGTGATGGTGTTGACACATGGCGCCAAGATGCAGCTGGCTTCAGGTCTGCTGACCTTTAACCCCGGGCTTCCTCCAGGAGGTTGCGCTACCAGTCACCTCTGTGGAGCTCTGTGGCTCCTCTGAAGTTGGCACTTTGCTTGATTCTAATTTGATCTTGTTCTGCTACTACTTCTTGAATGTGTCCTTCAGTCCTTTCTTGGAGGGGGCAGCAGGGAAAGGAGAAAGAGAAGAGAGAGTAAGAGAAAAAGAGAGCACCCAGGCACGGTGCCGGAGCCCGGCTTCTAGGTCCCATCCTTGTATCACTCTCTGAAGTCCACCAATGGCTTCCACGTTCATCACCATCTGTGTTCTCCATCTGCAGAGTGGGGGTTACCAAGCTGTGGAAGGTTTTATTACCAATTGACAGTTGGGTAAACTAAGACTTGGGGACATAGAGCGACTTATTCAGAGTGATGGCAAGAAAGAAATGGAGCTAAACTCAACCTGGCATTGGGCTCCTATCTGAGCCTGGGCATTTAGCTCTGGGTGACCCTGGTGAACCCCTCTCTGGCCCTCTGTTGCTTGGAATTGTGGCGTTGGACCCTAAACTCCCTGAACCTGGGCTTCTTGCTCTGGTGGAGCCCTGTCTTCTGGTCCTTGGATGGGAGGCGCATGCTTCCTGGACTCTCTCTGGCTTGGTTGCTGATGGAAAATTTCTGTTTCATCTTTGCTGTGCCTTTTGGAGTCTTGGGTCCTGGAAGCTGAGTGTTGTACTTAATTATTCAGAAACCCATATATCTTTTGTAAGCAAGAAATCCACTCCAATGGGCGAGAAATGCCACAAATTGTTTATTGCTCTTTGCTTCGAATCGGGAGTGGGAGGTAGGGGTTGGCAGCATCTCTGGCTGCTGGAGGCAAATCTCTGTGGGTTTTTGGGTGTAAATGATCCTATTTTATCTGGCTGAGTTAGGAGCAGAGTGGCTCATGGCTCAGGGGCAGGGAAGAGAGTCTCATGACTCAGGTCTTCACTCTCCCACAAACCTGCTGAGGGCTTTTGGAGAACTATTGACCCTCTTGGAGCTCAGCTTTCCCTTCTGAGAAATAGGTTCATATACATCCTGCCCCTGAAGAACAGTGATTTGTGGAGACTCCTGAGGACCTGGATGACTTTCTGAATCATAGAGTTATATACCATTGGTGATAGGGTTGTCTGACTCCATTTTCTGCCTTGGGGGCCCGGCAGGGAGGGGAGTGGAGAGAGAGAGAGAGAGAGAGAGAGAGAGAGAGAGAGAGAGAGAGAGAGAGAGAGAACAGCAGGAGGATGGGCAGGGGCTGCTTCGTTTCAAGAGTTTTCAGGGAAGCCGGATGCCCAGCCTTCCCTTCTGGGCCTAACCTCCACTGTCCCAGCTCTCTTCTTCATGGACTCATGGGGAGATACCAGGCATCTCTGTTGAGGGTCTTGGTCAGATGGCAGGAAGCACCTGGGGACTTTCCAGGCCAGCCAGAGCAGCCAGAGGGAGGGAAGACAAACAAGCAGGTGGGTCCCTGGGCTGCAGGCTTGGCTTAGCTGAGCTCATCTACTCTTTTATCTGATTGCTGGTCCCAAGAATTTCTCAAGTCAGGTTATGGCGCCACTCACTAATCAGTTCATCAATTTAGTCACTGAGACATGCATTGCCCATCATGTAGTTAACCCCACCTGAGTCAGACTTTGAACCATGTGTGCATGTGCATGTGTGTGTGTGTGTGTGTGTGTGTGTGTGTGTGTGTTGGTGTGCATGTGCTGAAATGTGGTTCAGACTGTCTCCCAGGGGCTCCTGGGTAAGTAGGGGAGGCGGCTCTGCACCAGGGCAGCATGCTTTGGACAGAGCAAGATGTCTGAGAAAGTCCTGGTCCATTCTCGTTGGAAATGATGGAGAAGGCTATCAGGGAAGGCTTCTTAGAGGAGAGGACACTCAGGTCATACAGGACACCTTAAGAATCATTATAGTGCAGATTTCTCAGAATTGTTACAGAATAGTTAATGCCAATGAAGAGGGTATGAGTGGAGGGGACAAGGACCAAGTGGCCACATCTTTTAAGTTAAATGCAGAGTTAGGATGTGAGATAAAACTCTCCATCCTATGTGCAGGGCTCTTCATCTAGAATGTGTATCTCCAAACACTCCAAACACTCACTGCCAAGAGCCCTGGGGTCCTTGTACCACATGGCAAGCGGTTGGGTCAGAACTGAAACTCTGGCCTCCAGACCCCCAGTGCACAATGCTTCTGCCTCTTTGGCCACTGTCCCTGCTTACCATGTGGCTCTTCTGGCTAAGATTGTTCCCCACTTGTGTCCTCTGTGCTCTAGTCTCTGAGAATTCACAGACTCAAGAGGTGAGGGGATTGAGCCAGCACCCAGAACCCAGCACCTCCATCTCTGCAAGACTGGACCACAGATCGGGGTGTTCCCCAGGGGAGAAGCCCACCTCTCACCTCTCAAAATGCAGCTGAGGAGGTTGATTTTGAGTGCAGCCAATGCCACTGAGCACCCACTGTGCATCAGGCCCACCCTGTACCCAGTGTGAGGAGTTAGATGTTAACCAGGCTGGGTGAGCTCAGCCCTGGTGTGGTCAGGGATGCTTGCCCAGGTCTCAGTGGGCACCCATCCTGGTGAAGGGGCGCTTTCTCATCTTGTTCTGTGCTTTAGGGGCTGAGGTGGAACATGCTTCCTGTCTGAGCTAGAGGACGTTTCAGATGGGGCCAGACCAAGACGAGGAGACCATCTAGGAGAAGATTGCCTCTGTGTAGGCAAATGACAGCAAGGTGGGCTTAGCAGGAGGCAGACCCTGCCTGCCTGTGCTCTGCCCAGGCCCAGGCACTCACGGTTTCCATGCACCTGGGCACAGTGGCCACCGACTGCCAGCTTGTAGCTGGAGACCCTTTGCCCCAGGCTTTCTGTGATCAACCCGCTCAGCCATCTCAGCAAAGTGAATTAACACTCCTTCGCCAGTGAGTGACAGGAACTGGAGAGTGTATCCCTAGCTCCCTCTTGGTGAGGTCTATCCCACCCAGTCCCAAGTTCCTCAGCTGCCCTCAGTGGTAACCTGCACATGCTCGTTCTCTATCAGTTTCCTTCCTGTTCCTGTCTCACAGCTCCCCTCTCCTTCTCATGCCTCTTGGGGTCATCTCCTAAATAAACCTCTTGCACTCAAATCCTTGTCTCAGGATCTGCTTCCAAGGGAGTCCAACCAGGCATACAAGGTCACTGGGACAGGGGGGACCATAGCTGGCAGATTTAGGTTGACAGAGGTGTTTGATGCCACTAGGCCATCACAGTATGATCCTAGGTAAGTCACTCAGTCCTCAAATGTCACTGCCTCCACCGGCGAGCTGGGGGTAACACAGATGTCTTGGGTGTCTTTGAGAATTAAACGAGCAGACACTCCCGATCCAGGGCAGATGCGGAGTTAATGGGAGCTGTCATGACTATTATATGTTGTGGAAAATCCAAACACAGTCCTCAAGTCCAATCACCTGCACAGTGCCAGAGCGGGTGGAAAGGTTCGGGGTACAGGTAGCTTGTCGAGACAGTTGGAGACTACTGGACAAGAGAGGGAGGCAGTGGGCACCAGCCTGGATGTGTGGACACAGACCCCCGTCCTTTGGGGAAGTTTGGCTCTCAGAGGAAGGCACTTGATTGTCAAGAAACCATGTATACTGAGGAGGGGCGGTGATGAGGTGCAGCCTGGGCTAGGAGATAGTCCTGAAGGAATTTCCCATTACATCACAAGCGCCCAGGGTCCCAGGTTCTGATCCCCTTGAGATTCAAGTTTGCTCAGTCTGAGTCCCACCTGCCACGGACCTGAACCCCAAGGCCAATTCAGAGCCTCTCGCTCCACCCGGCTTTTGTGCCCAAGCTTCACTGGGAAGTATTTATTACCCGTCAGTGTGATAAATGAAAAGTCATATTTTACTGTGAATTATCCCCAGCCCATGCGGAGCACAGATCTATGCCTGGAGAGTTATTAAGTACTTACCACGGAATGCTGTAAAAACTTCATCATTCTCCCCCAGGGCCTCCCCCACCAGGGAGTAGAGAGGGGAGTGGAGAGGGGAGGGGAGCGGGTGGCTGCCTCCTTGTGGAGGGGACAGGGAGGGCTGGCAAGGCCCGGGTGGGGTGGATCCTGTGCTCAGGGAATGCACCTGGCTGGTCCCCCCGGGCTCCTAGCTTTCTGTGTTTGGCCGTGACCTTGGGTGGGGTCCCAGGACTCAGTTTCCCTCTCTGTAGAATAAGCGGCCCTGGGCAGCCATGGCTTTGGAAGTTGTGGACCACAAGCCACAGCCAATTATGGCTGATAACATCAAGTTTAGCACTGTAATGAAATAAAGCCAACGACAGAGCGAATCTGACTCGCATTTCATGGAACTACTGACTTAATTGTGCGACACAGAGAGGACAGATCGTTTAATTTTTTTGTCTGATTAGGAATCCCTGGGTATCAGTTAGGATCCCAGCGGGAACCAGATGGCGCATTCACATTAGGATAATTCCAGGGGGGTTTTAAACAAAGGAACAATTTGTCAAGGTGTGGGCAGGGGGTGGGGACACTGCATGAAGGAGGGTCCTCAGGATTAGAACAGGTGTGATATAGGGCAGTGGCTCATGAGATGTTGAGGGGCAAGAGAAGGAAGTGGGGACCAGAACCCAGAGTGTGGCACAGGCTGCTCAGAGAGGCCCTGTGACCTGTTGAATGAAGGTGGCCCTGCAGGGAGGGAGCCTGTGGCGTGAGTGCCTCCCCTCTCCCTGATCCCCCTGCATGGCTCCCTGTGGTGCAGACCCACCAGGGCCAGAGGGAGCAGGGGCCCCTCGTGGGGTCTATACCAGAGCAGACTGAGGGTGGGCAGTGGACCTGAGAGGGGAGCATAAGGGACCCTGCTGGCCTCATCACAGCGGTTCCACTCTGACATGTTGACCAGATAGCACACACCTCCCTGGGCCCCACATCCTGCTTCTGGGTGGCCCTAAGGACTGAGAACTTCCTGTGAGCCAGCCCAATTCTGTTTCCCTAGTAATCCTTTCCCATTTAACAACAAATACCTTGATCATCAGGCCTAGGTGAGCAATGGGCAGCCTGGGGACTGCTACTGGTTTTAGTTAGCCATGCATCATCTGCCCAGGTTTATAGCTCTTTTTTTCTCTGTCACTTTGTTGATCCCCTGTGTCTATGAACAGCAATGATCCCGGTGTTTCCACGGGCTCCAACACTACTAAGTGCTCAATTTGTGCCCTTACACCCTTGCCTTAGGTAAGAAGCTACCAGAACAGGTCCAAGATTTCATCATGCAAAGTTCCCTGTGACCTTGTGAATACCACCAATGGCCTGGAGCTGAATGGCTTCTGTTTCCCTGAATGGCCAGCTTTATCTCATCCAGATCCTCAAGCTGGAAGGCACATCCAGCTAGAAGGTCCAGAGATTCTGACTTCCACCCCAGCAGCTGGGCACCCTGGCAAGGCTCTTCTCCCACGCCCAGCATCCTTGCTGGGGAGTCTGCAGACAGACAGGGGCTGTGAGGACGGGAGGGGAATGGGCACGTCTGCCATTCTCTGTCCTGGGTGGGCTGCCTTCTTCTAGTCACTGTCCCTGAAGCCCACTGTGCACTGCCATGGGAAGACCTCAGAATCTAACTCTTTCACTGCATGCCCCTGGCCCAGTGTTTGAATACCTCAGGGGACAGAGGCTCACTACTTGCTAAGGCAGCTTATGGATGTTTCTGGAGCTCTGATTATTATCCAGTCAAGGAGAGTCCTGATCATCTTAAATATTTTACTGCTAATGGCAGAGAGGAAACAGATGGGGACTAAAAGAATAACAAATACCTAAGTGATACACGGTCACCACAAGGCTTCTGCTCCCCTCTCAAACCCCCCCAGCTGAGCCCTCCAAGTTCCATCTCTCCCTGGGGCTCCACACTGCTGTACCCCCATCCTCTGCCCTCTATGGGGTGGCATGGGTTTCCAGATAGGAGGCCTCACTTCTGAGGAGACTGGGGGTGCTGAGGGCGCAGGAGGCAGGCCCCACCAGCCAGTCTTCATAACAAGTCCTTTGTCTGGTTAGGGAACTACTTTCTTCCTCCCCTCCTCCCCTTCCACCTGACTGAATCCACCCCTCCCTCCTCCCTACCCCATAATGACTGAGTCCTCCTCTCCTTCCTCCCCACCCCATAATGACTGAGTCTTCCTCTCCCTCCTCCCCACCCCATCCTGGCTGTGTCCTCCCCACACCTCCTACATCCAGGTGGCTGGCCTTTTCTTGCCCACTCATCCTGTCAACATTCTCAATGTATTTATCTTGTTTTTTTTTTTTTTTTTTTAAAGGCCTTAAAAAGTTAGTTAATAGATAATTCCTGTTATTGTGGAATAATTAGAAAATACAGGTAAGTGTAGAGAAGATAAAACTCTGCGGCCTTCCGCCTGGAGGTACCCACTGCTGAAATCTTGGGTGCATATCTTTCCAGACTTCCAGGGAGACACCGCCCCCTGCGACCATGGCATCATTCAGAACATATTATTTTGCCACCTGTCTTTTCACTCGAAATACATGGGAGCATTTTTCCATGTCCATAAATACCCTCCCCAGCATTGTGACTTCCGGCCCCACCATGTTCTGTGCTGTGTGTGGGTCAGGATTGGGTTTGAATCTCAGGGTGCTGGGGCTGCAGAGGGGCTGCGCTCCCCTCCCTGCAGGTGCAGAGCGCCCTCCTGCCTGCTCCTCCCTGCTCTGTCGCTACCTCCTGCTGCCCACCCCCACCCCTCTGTTCTTCTGGCCCCTTTTCTAGGAGCTTAGCCAGAACTGGCTGGGCATGCCTTTCTGTTCTCGCGCCTCCTCCCTCCTGCTCTGCCTCTCATCCTTGAATCCTCTGCCACACAGCCGTTCAGAGGCAGGCCTGGGATCTGCTGCTCCTCTGGGATGCTGCTGGACTTGTTGGCAGGGAGAAGGGGTCAAGTGCTGCTGGAATTTCAGTTAATAGAATTTCTTATCTCTCCTTCCCTAAATGTCTGCGTGTCCAAGTTGCCCTTCTTTCTCAGTTCAGGTCAGAAGCTACCTCCTCCAGGAAGCCTGAATGCCCATGGTATTTGATCTTTGCTCAGTCATGAGCCTTGTCACAGTAAGCAGTGGATTAGAGTTCATTGTGCACAAGGAGACCACACGATATAAGGGGATAAGAGCACTAATCTTCTCTTCTTGGCTTTGTATTTACTAGCTGTGTGATGTAGGACAAATTACTGAGCTTCTCTGAGCCTCAATTTCTTCATCTGTAAAATGGAGCTAATACTGGTATGTATCTCATGGTACTTTGCCTGGCAAACAGTATGTGCTCCGTAACTGTCTGCATCTCGCTGTGGGTGATTTCGGGTCCAGAGCTGTGCACAGGGTGTGTTTGGTGAGGCCATGGCAAAGTGGGTTTGGGGTGTATGGGAGCAGGCTTCCTGAGAGCAGGACCAGCATCTTTCTTAGTACATTCTCCACCCTAGGACCCAGCACAGGGCCTGGCACCGAGTTAGCATGCATGGTTTATTTTATAAATGAGTAAGTTTGAATAAAAGCCCAACAAGGAAACTGAGGTCCCGAAAGGGATCATGACTCATAGGGTCACAGGGAGGGTTAGCGGCGATGCCAGTCCTCAAGACCAGGGCTCCTGCCCTTTGGACCCCTGCCCTCTTCACTGAATCTCTTTTGCTTACCTGGCTCCGCACAGGGGTCCTTGGTTGGAGGAGCGATCGCTGCTACAAGGCTGTTTTCGAATATCTGTCTGAAGAATCTGGTGGTGGAAGGATCCCAGTTTTGCGGTCCCAGGAGGCCAGAGGCCTTCCCTGCCCCACATTCCCTCCTTCCCCCTGATCCTTAAACCTCCAATCTGCCCCAGTTCCTGTCCTCTGTGGGTACAGGAATGGGAAGGAGCCCCTGTCCTTTCCCCAGTGCCCCTCCCACCTCTGCACCTGACTCCTGGCGGTGGAGGGCTGTCTTTAGGGGGTGCCCACTTCCTTAAGCAGGGTGGGTGTGGCTTAGGCAGCTGGGGACCAAGAGCCCATGGGGGCTGTGGGCACAGCATGGCATGGCAGAGTGGGCAGCAGGGAGGGACTGTGTTGCCCGACCCAGTAGCTCCTGATCTTTCTGGACGAGGGTCCAGGTGTCTGACTGCTGGTCTCCCCAGTGTCTGGTCAGAGCTGAGCGGAACAGGGATAAGTTGAGCTGTGAGAAACTCCTGGTGCTGGGCAGGAAGTGACAGAGGTGCAGGGCCCTGCTCAGCACACTATGGGCAGTGATCACTCTCTAGTTCCTCCAAGGGGAGCCTGGGCCTGGCTTTCTTCTGGGGCTGGAGACCCCTAATGCCAGAGCACGGAAAGATCAGGTGACGTGCAGTTGCAGACTGGCCTTGCCATTTCCTAGCTGTGTGATCTTGGCCAGGTCCTCTGGCCTCTCTAAAGCTCAGTTTCCTCATCTGTAAAATGAGGTTCACAGTAATATTACAAGGCCACGAGGATTAAATACAGTTATCCAAGTGCTGAGTATCTAGTAAAACCTAGGACATCCTTAGTTTCCTCCCGCATCCTCTGCTCCTCTAGCACTTCCTTTTCTTTTCAACAGAGAGGTCCCTGAGGGCCCAAAGGAATGACTTTCAGGTTCCCAGAGTGCTGTGGACATTCTGCCCAGCAAGTTTTACCAGCCAGGTCCCCCAGAGCCAGACTAAAGTCAGGACCCAACTCCCACACTCCCCACTCCCCACAGCCAGGCTCTGGCTCCTTGCTCAGGGCCCACCCAACCCAGTCAAAGTTTCCTCCCCAGGAAAAGGCCCAGTTTGGGAAGGAGGGTTGGCTAACATTCTGGGGCCTTAGGATGATCAGACTCATCTCCTGAGGTGGAGAAAAGGTTCCCAGGTGACTCCTCCTGACTTGGGCCTTCTGTGGACCGTAGACCCCCAACCAAGACATAGGTTGTCAGTGCTCAGGTGGCCATGCCTCCCCGCATTACAGATGCAGAGTAAGGGTCGGTATAGTGCTTACATAGCAGCCCTGGTCCAGCTGGGAACTGGAAGTAGATTTCACATTCATCACTGTCCAGCATCCTCTGTGTGGCTCCTGTTGATCTCTAAGCCTGGAGGACTGGGAAGCAGGGCTTCAGCCTTAACCTGATCCCTCGCCGTGGGTGATTTAGGTTCCAGAGCCGTGCATGGGATGTGTTTGGTGAGGCCAAGGCAGAGTGGGTTTGGGGGTGTATGGGAGCAACCAGACTCAGGGCCAATGGCTTTCCAAAGATGGTGGAGGATTTCTTGGGGGTCCCTGAGTCCTTTCCCTGGAGCATCTCAGGTGCCACTATAGTTTGGATTTTAAGTCTCCCCAAAGGCTTTCTTTCCAGGGTGGTGCTATTGAGAGGTGGTAGAGCCTTTAACAGGTGGGCCTAGTGGGAGGTCCTTAGGTCACTGGGGGCGTGCCCTTGAAGGGGATCCTGGGACCCCAGCCTCTCTTTCTTTTCCCCTCTAACTCTGAGGTGAATGCTTTTCTGTATGTGCTGCCCCAGGCCCAGAGCTACGGGCCAAAGGATCATAGACCAGAACCTCTGAACCCACGAGCCAAAATAAACCTTTTATAAATGGAGGCTCTGAAGTATTTTTCACAGTAATGGAAAAGTGACTGACACAGGGGCCTTCCTGGGGTGGGGTGGGGTGGGCATTTTTGGCAGAAGGTCCCAGTGGTCCCCACGCCTGTTTGCAGAGCCCATTTGATACTATGGAATTTCCCTGTTGGTGCCCCATTCCAGTACAGAAAACAGGCAACCCTTCCCAGTTGGAGAAGCAGAAATTTCCAGAGGCAGACTTAACTTAACCCACACCTGCCTGCTTCAGAGACTCGGGGTGAAGGTGGGGGGCCCATTTATTTTCCCACCTCCATTCTGTGCAGTACCAACTTTTATTCCAAACTCTCCTTGAAACTGTGCTTCTGCCTTCCCTTCATAACGGAGAGGGCAGGGGCCTCCCTATGTGCCAAGGAGACTTAGCACACAGTAGGGCAACAGCACAAGTGAGGCGGTCTGCTCTAACCGATTGATGCATCATGGAAGTTTCTTGTTTTAGAGCTCCAGCCTGATTTTTACTTGAATTACACATGGTGGGGCAGAACCACAATCTTTTAAGGGCTTGATGCTTCCAAAGTCGTGCCTGCCCCCCAATCCATTTTGGGGATGATGCCCGCTCTTCCTTCTCAGAGAATTTGAAGTACCAAGGAAGGAACACTTTGCATGGATTTGTGGAGTGGGAACCCTGCTTGGGAAGGTGTAGTCCCTGTTGCTTCCCCTGCTTTTTGAGTCAGGGCTACAGCCGGGAAGCCATGCTTTCTGTCCTGGGGTGAATGGGGAAGACGGTTCCTGCCCTGGGGGTCTTCCTGGTCTGATGGGGGAAGGGCAATCGGCACACTCTGGTGAATTATGGAAGGAAGAGAAGCAATTATAGTCACCTCAACCCACTGGGGGCTGAGAAAGGGCCAGAGCTTGTGTTGATGGGCTGGGAAATTGATGAATGAAGTCTGGGAAGACGTCCTGGAGGAGTCCAGGCTGTGATTCCAAGCCAGAGGTCGGGGGCGGGTGCCCATCTCTGCGCATGCTCAGATGCTGGTGCAAACCCTGAACCCAGCCCGCTTGCCACCGAGGGTACGGTGCGCCAGCACACGTGCACTGATTTACAAGGTTCACCTTTAGGAACATCTGCTTGTTTTCTCTCCTGACAAAGGAAAACAGTTTTAAACATAAATCCTGCACCAGCTTCCATGGATGTTTCCACCCCCGCCCTGATCAGGGGCCTGAGGGTGTAGGCAGTGCCTTGTCTTGGGCGTTTATCACAGCCAAGCCAGAGCGGGTGGCAGGCCTGACAGCCTGGTCGTGTGGAGGTGATATACGGAGGTTTGGGAGAGGGCCCCAGAGAGGAGACTCGGCATTCGTCCTTCAAACACAAAGTCACTGCTCTTTATTTATTTATTTGCTGCATGAGGACATCTTGCTCACAACTGCCCCGTGGGGGCAGGAAGCTTGGTCCTGGGAGGAGGGGAGGCTGGGGATGCTTCATCTGGGCATCCTGAAGAAGCAGCCAATGGGCCCCCAGTGGGTTAGGCCTTGATGGCCAGGCAGATGGATGGCCTGGTTCCTCTATTTCTTTCCAGGACTGCTCTGTAGTTTTGACTCTGGATTCTGGAATCCCATGCTGCTGAAGACTCCATGATCCATGCTGGGGTCTTAGATATAGGATCAAACTCATGGGGTTAGTGATTTTTGAAAATGCATCAAGGGTTCTGTGGGAGCCAGGCAGGTGGTGCACACCTGTGATCCCGATACTCAGGAGGCTGAGGCAGGAGGATCACAGGTGGAGGCCAGTCTAGGCAATTTAGCCAGACCAGGCAATTTAGCCAGACCCTGACTTAAAATAATTTTTTTTTTTAAAAAGTGGGGGGACTGAGGATGTAGCTCAGTGGCAGAGTGCCTGTCCAGCCTGAGTGAGGCCCTGGGTTCCATTTCCTGTCCTCTGCCACTCCACCCCCAACGAGTTCTGGGAGATTCCCAATCTCTGCAGAGGTGAGAACGGTCCTTTCCTTGCTCACAGTCCGGCAGCCCCTGAGGCAAGGGGAAAGAAAACTGTCCGAGGGGGAATAGGTGCTGTGGGGAAGAGGAAAACCCAGTTCCTCATCAGCATTGCTCCAGAGAGGGAGCGTGGAGTAAAGCCACCCCCGCAGACGTTTTCTTCTCAATCCTGAAATTCTGTCAGGGGTCTTCTGTCTCCAGACTCGTTTTCTTCTTGGTAACTCACTGTGTGAGAGCTCCACTCTGGATGCCTGAGAATGTCCAGGATCTCCCTCTCCCCTGGTTCCTGGCTCTGGGCACTGCGTATGAATTTCTGTCTCATCAAGCTACCCACTTGAGAACAGTGTGCCTCTGGCAAGGGGTCTCTGGAAGACCACTCATCTGTCATCGAGCTAGCTTCCTTGTCCCAAAGTCCACTCTCTCTCTAGTGTTCCTCCTCACTTAGTAGCATGATGCAGAAGTTGCTTCCCAGACCCTTTATTTTAAAATCCCATTTTTTCCAGGTATGGTGGTTCATGCCTGTGATCCCAGTGACTTGGGAGGCTGAGACAGGAGGCTTGCAAGTTTGAGGCCAGCCTCAGCAACTTAGTGAGATTCTGTCAAAATAAAAAAAATAAAAGGGCTGGGGATGTAGCTCAGTGGTAAAGCATCTGAATTCAATCCTCAGTACCAAAAACAAACAAACAAACAAACAAAAAACAAAATTAAAATCCCATTTTTTTAATCCTTCGTGGGAAAACAGCTATAATAGGCATGATAGTCACAGAAGCCCGAGCATCTTCATGACAGAAAAGTCATTTCTTACTTCTGCAAAGTGTCTTCTTGGTGGCAATTTGGCATCTGGGCTGCTTTCAGCTCAGCTGGATCCTACCTCCCACCACAAGGTCCTCTGGGCCATGACAGGTGAAGAGTCACAGGGTGGTCACGTCCTAGCTCTTCCACACTGCAGCCGAGAAGTGGCGCATGTCACCTTGCCCACAGCTCACTGGTCAGAGCTGGACATGTGGCCTTGGCTAACCCCAGGCAGTTGGAAGTGTGGGGTTGTGGGTGACTATTTGCCAACTTCCCCAGGCCTGCCTCACCCTCAGGAGACAAGGCTGTCCCAGGTTGCTGGGGGACAGTTATCCAGAAGAACAACCTGCCCCATAAGAATCAAGCTAGGGTAGGTGGGAGTTGGAAGACCCTAGGGACCAGCTAGACCTACTTCCTCCTTGCCCCATTTTATAGATGATTCAAGTGCAGTCCAGAGAGACTCAGGGACTAACTCATGGTCACACAGCAAGTTCAAGGCAGGGTGGCCCAGCCAGGGTCCCCAGAACCTCACAGTCCAGCAGTTTTATCCCTGTACCATTTCTTGGCCTGGTCCTATGGGGCAATGGGTGCGAGGAGCTTTCTGGGGGTCACACAGCTTGGGGTCCCAGGGCCAGGACTTGGCCAGCCTTCTCCTCCTGACTCCATTCATCCTGGGCATGAGGCTGATTAGTTAGCACACCGTTATGCCGCTTTAACAGCTACTTTAGATGCAGCCACCAGGCGTCCATGGCAGCTGTGCTGGACGGTGGCGGTTGTAATTAGCAGAGAAATAAGGGAGAAAGGAATGTGAAGCTTTTATCATCAAGCAAACCTCAGAATTGAAATAACTCTGCTAATTGTGCTCCATGTGCTTATTAACACCACTCTAGTTAGTAAACAATGCCCTGTGTCTGTGGCTTCCCTTCCCATTGTCTTTTGGGGCTGAGAATAAGAATGCAAAGAGCTTGTCCTTATGTGGCAAGCACCGATGTTGTGCCAGGCACACCCCTAGCTGCGGCAGGCAGGCTGGCTGCGATGCTCTTCGCCGCTGAGCTGGGAGAACAGATCTGTCTTGGTGTAAGGTAGGGATTTCTCTCCTGGCATCCTGAAGACCCTAGGGGAATGTGGAAAGAATTCAGGGAGGGGATCCGTGACCTTGGCTGGGAAGAAGTCACATCTTCATTTTCACTGACCTTTTATTGATTTTGAGTATTTCCTTCCTGTGCTGGAAAGCACAGCACCAGCACAGGGAGCAGCACTGGGATTGTTCTGATGGAAGTCACAGGCATTTTCGTGTCACATTACAGACATTTCGATACCTTAAAAACCACATTCGCTCATCACTACTTCCGGCCACTCGATCTCATCATTTTTTATATTCGTAATAGGCATGTTTATCACTATAACATGCATTTATTTAAAAACTCTTTTGGAGATACTTGAATAAAGTTGATTCCCTTTGCAATCCTATATATTTTAAATTTTTAAAGGCTTGGTTCTGAGCAGGAGCCCATAGGCGTCATGAGAATGCCCAAGGCAGTCACAGTGTGAAGAAGGTGATAAATCCCTCCCTCCCTCCCGGAGGGCCTCTCTGAGCCTTGCTCACCGGCCCCAGAAACCATTTCACCTGAAAGCCAATAAATTAGGCCCTGGCTGACCCTCTTCCTACGCTGTCTGGAGCTGCTGGCAATTCCCAGGATGTGCCAAATTCACACCTTTGTGCAAGCTGGCTCTCTGCCTGGCCTGCTGCCCCCACCTGGCTCCTTGCCACCTTTAGGGGTGGAGGAAGTGTGATGCATCCCTGTCCCTCAGGGACAGCCTCCCTGGCCCCCAGCCTGGGCCAGGTGGTCTCCAGTGCTTGCCCAGGGTGAGCTCTATCACTGATGGTCTCTATCACAGGAGGCTGGCTTAGAGAGAAGTGAAGGGTGATGGAGAGGCAGGCTGGGGTCCAGGGACACCAGCCACCATCTCCGCATTCTCCTCTGGATGAGGATGTGGCCTGTGAGTGTGCGGGATTAGCCTCACGAATCTGGAATGTCAGTGAACTGTCTCTGAAACATTCAGAGTGTCAGGGCCAAGGGTTGGGTTGGTGTCATGAGCCCTTCTGCAAGGAAGGGCAGTGTTTTCCCTGGAGTAGGAGGACCCTGCCTGTGTGAAGGAGGTGGGGCTGACTACACCCCAAGGGCTGGGGGCACACAAAGCCATGCTGCACCTGCCTCAGCTCTGGGTGGCATGTGTGTGCCATCCATAGTGTGTATGCCATATGCCAGTAACCCCTTTCTGCCACCCCTCAGCTCAGAGAGATGCTGCCGGCATCCACTTGCCCTGGTGGCTGCAGGCACCATTCTGAGCACATTGCCCAGAAGACCCATTTAATCTTCACGAGCTCCCTGGAGGTAGCGCTGGGTGTGGAAACCGAGGCAGGGAGGGGCTCCCTGCCCTGTCCAAGGTCCTCCCAGACTGCAATTCTGGAGCCAGCACTCTGAACACCAGACCTGTCGGATCGTGTGTGAGATGCATGCTCCAGAAGGTCTTGTATAATTCAGAAACTTGCATAATTGAGGACAAATCCTGACAAACTTTGGTAGGTGTTTCTGTTTATCAGTGGAAGTGGTGTCTGTGTGGGGAGTGTGCAGACACAGCTTGCAATTCACCGGGCTGACAGCTTCAACATTCTTCATGCTTAAAAAAAATGTTAGGGATACATATTATTTCAAATTTTGCATATAAAGTGAGACTTTATTAATATCTTTATATCACAGTGTCAAATTCACATGATGCAAAATCTCATAAAACACGGAGATGCTTATTGTGGGGCAACTTCAATTTTCATCTCTCTGGGGAGGCTAGACTGTGAGTCGCTGCGTGGAAGGCTTGTCTCCGCTCGTGTGTGTCCCGGTGCCTAACGCCGTGCCTGCTCAGAAGGGCTGTGGGTGACCTGGATCCCCCTGGCAGCAAAGGTTTGGTTCGTGGCCATGTGGGAGGGGGAGGGCTCCCTGAGAGTCTTACCTCTGAATAGTTTTGTTCATCCTGGCTTTCCAACTCCTTTTCCTCTCTCAAAAAGGAAAGACGGGCTGAGCACGGTAGCACATGCCTGTAATCCCAGTGGCTTGGGAGGCTGAGGCAGGAGGATTGAGAGTTCAAAACCAACCTCAGCAAAAGTTAGGTGCTAAGCAACTCAGTGAGACCCTGTCTCTAAATAAAATACAAATCAGGCTGAGGATGTGACTCAGTGGTCGAGGGCCCCTGAGTGCAATTCCCAGTACCAGAAAAAAAAAAAAAAAAAAAAAAGAAGAAGAAGAAGGCACTGGTGACTGATAAGGATAAAGGGGCAGGGGTAGGACAGCATTCAGGGATGAGCCCAGGCTGAGAGCTCCTTATTGGATCGTTCTGTGCTAGCGAAAGGTTCTATGGGAAAGGTCAGGGCATTGGTCTGCCAGTGGTGGAAACCAATTCTGGGTCACTTAACAGAAAGGGGGCTCAGTTGAAGGTTCACACGACCTCCTGGGGAAAATGAGGCTGGAGGGAAGCTTTGGGGACAACAGGAGCGATGGGGCTACCACGGAGCAGCATGGCCAGGAGGCTCCAGCAGAGGTGACAGCGAGGGGTTTCGTAACAGGAAGGCTGGGTGCTGACAGGCAGGGTATGGGTGCTGGTGCCAGAGGGGACTGGGTGTCCCTCTGGCAGAGGTAAATGGGACAGTGAAGGTTACCTAGTTCCCCCTCTTATGTCACATTGGGGGAGCTGAGGCCTTGGCCAGTGGCAGCGATCCAAGCAGAGCCAGAGCCCTCTCCCCTGGTGCTCTCCCCAGAGAGCAGAATGTCCTAGAGCTTTAAAGACCTTCAAAGCCTCAGTCTCTATCACGCTGGGTCAGCACATCCCGAGTGGCCTCTCTCCCACTCCTCCCAACTCTCTCTGAGCCCAGAGAACCTGGGCCTGGAACAGCACTGGGAAGTGCAGAAACAGAATCCTGACCAACTCTAGGGGTGGATGGCTCCACAGCCTTGGGGTGTGGGTGAGGGTCCCGGGAGAGAGTCATGTGGCCGCCACCAAACCCAGCCTGCCATGCTTCTAGGTGAGCAAGAATTAAGATGGGAGGGGCGCCCTGAGGACAAAATTACTGGAAGGGCATTTTTATGTCCCTTTGTGTGCCACCAGCATGTGACTATATGAATCCAGGTAATTTTTCAGCCAGAAGGATATATGGCTACCTTACTCTTTTCAATTCACTGGGTTTTATCCCATGGACTTTGCTGCTCCATAGTCTCTTTCCTAAGTTCACCTCAGGGCCCAAAGTGGCTGCTCCAGTGCTAGTCATCACATCCACATTGTACCCAGCAGGAAGGAAAAAAAACAGTGCAGGAGCAGCCCCTGACCCCTTTTTTAGAACACTTGGGAAACACTATGTGCCAGGACTTTGACTTACAGGATCTCAGTTAATCCAATACTTACCCCAACGTCATGAGGCATTTTTTTTTTTGGTACCGGGGATTGAACCCAGGGGCACTCCACCACTGAGCCACATCCCAGCCCTATTTTGTATTTTATTTAGAGACAGGGTCTCACTGAGTTGCTTAGGGTCTCGCTAAGTTGCTGAGGCTGGTTTTGAATTCGAGATCCTCCTGCCTCAGCCTCCCAAGTGCTGGGATTACAGGCGTGCACCATTGTGCCTGGCTATGAGGCAGTTTTGATGGCCCAGTGTCACAGGTGAGGAAGCCAAGACTTGGGCAGCTTAACCACTGATGTGCTGAAGGCCCTTGGCTGGCTCTGCTGTGGGCCAAGCTGGCACAAGGACTCTGACTTGCCAGTCCTCAAGTGGATCCCATTTTCTCCCTGTCTGTGGAGAAGGTTGTGGGGAGCAGGTGAGGGAGGGGATGAGACTCTTCAACATTCTGTGCAGAGACCAACCCCTCTGGCTCCCCAAAGGGAACACAGATAATCCTCTTCGGAGATTAGTTACCAGTCGGCCCCCTGCCTGGGGAGTCCTTGCCAGAACTATCAGCCAGGGCTCCCAAGAGGAAGGAGTCAGCAGGGGACCCTCTTCTTATCTAGGGCCTGCACCAAGCCCGCAGCCCCATCTCCATCACCCACAGTGCTATTAGACCCCCGTGGGTACACAGATTGGGAGCTGAGTCCAGCTGCTTCTAGGACACAGACTTCTGTGCATTTTCTTCTTTCTTTGTAGGAATCCTGCATATGACCATTCAGAATAAAGATACTGTTTCCCAGCTTCCTTTGCAACTAGGTGTGGTCCCATGATCAAGCTCTGGACAATGAGACAGAAACAGAAATAGTATGCACAGCTTCCAGGAATTGTCCTCAGAGAAGGGACCCAGGGACTCCTCAATTGCTCTTTTTTCCTTTCTGCTGGGTACAAGGAAGATGTAATGACTAGCACTGGAGCAGCCACTTTGGGCCATGAGGTGCACTTAGGAAAGAGGCTATGGAGGAGTAATGTATGGAGCCTGAAGGGTCCCTGACTCCGGCGGCACTGGAACAACCCTGGACCCTCACCTATGAAGCTAGGGCTGAATCCAGATCTGGTTTATATAGCCTCTTCCTTGCTGTGTGACCTGGTTCTGCCCCTGTGGACCCCTGCTGGTCGACAGTGATGAAGGCACATGCGTGCACATCCCGCTCAGGGAATGAGAGGGGAGTGGGCAACTGGGGGCCTTCAGTTCTAGGGGGACAGACATAAGGCAGGCTGGGGCCTCAGTCCCAGAACAAAGGAGGAGTTCTGGATTCACTGTTGGGGAAGAACATGGGGTAGTGACCCGGAGGGCCCTTTGGGGCAGGGCCAGCTGGGGCTTTGCTGCTTGCCTGCCAAGGCCCCTGGGGCAGGTGGCTTTCTCTGAACCTGGGTTTTCTCGGCTATAAAACAGGTAGCTGCTTCCCAGGGTGTTTTTCAGAAGCGAGACAGTGCAAGCCGGGGGCTGTTAAGGTGGGTGCTCTGTACGTGGCAGCTAGGATTTTGTCATTGGTTTGAGAGTCCAGAGAGCCGAGCCCTCTCTAACTGCAAGCTGACCCCACAGGTCAGGGCCCCTCCCTAAGCAATGGCCACGGGAGTAGTGGGTCAACCCCTCAGCACGGGGAGGGGCAGGAGCCAAGGGAGGTGTCCGGAGGGGCTCGTGTGAAGCCTGGGGACATGGAGAGCTGGATGGGGCCAGGCCCACCAGAGCCCAGCTCTGCTCCCCCGTTGGTGAGCGACCCCACTGAAGTCTAAGGTCACTGGACAGTTAGAGGAGCAGAGATTGGAACAAGGCACCTCCCCTCCAGCACCCCCAGCGCTCCTTCTGGAAACTGGGCCTTTCCCTGTCTCTCCTAGAAGCCTGGGTTTCCTGGTTAGGATGCTAAGGGAGGGGAGGGGGCTGCAGAGCCAGAGAAACACCCGGACTGGCAGCCAGTGGCTAATTAAAGGCTCCATGTCAAAGAGGAATGCCAAGTAGGTAATTTCCATGCCATTTGAATAATGGGAAAAACGCTCACCGTTTCTCCAGTTTGCTTGTTGAATAGAGAGAGGGGAAGAAAGGAAAGGGAGGGGAGGAGGTCGTGGTCGGAGGGGCCTCCCTGCTGCTGCTGCTGCTGCTGAAGTTGGAGGCGAGGAGCTAGTGGGGACTTGCTCTAAGGAGGGGGAGGTGGAAATCGGAGAGGAGCCAGGTTTTCACCTGGGAAGGCCCTGGGACCTGGGCCAGGGAGAGGGCGACCACGCAGAATGGCCATGCTGTGAGGTCCCCGAGCTGAGGAGGGCCCTCCTGCTCCACTGCCTCCCAGGACAGGAGGGTGAGGATGACAGAGGTGATGACTCTGGCTGCATTTGGTCATCTCTTCATTCATGAATCTAACAAAGCACTCTGTTGGGGACAGGTTGAGTGCCAGGCCCAGCCGCATGTGACAAAGACCCGAGGATGAATCCCACGTGGCCACAGGCAGAACCCCCTTCACCAGGTGCTGTGGGAGCCGGCGGGGGTCCCAGGTGGGTGCTTCCCAGAGGCCCTCTGAGTCAGTCAAGGGACTAAATGGAGCAGCGTATTCCAGGCCAAGGGAACAGCGTCTGCAAAGACGGCGTGCCTGGACAGGTTTTTCTTGCTCAGGAAATGGTGAGAGCCCAGTGGGAGAGGATGCTGGGGTCATGGCAGTGGGGAGGCCTTGGGGCCTCAGAGGCAGAACCCGGACAGGTCACAGAGGGCCTCATGGGCTGGGTCTTCAGGCTGAAGGACCGTCGGGTGTGGCTGAGGAGGGGCTGACGGGTATTGGTCACTCCATATCCATGGCCACCGCTGTCCTTTGGAGCCACTGTGAGGACCCAGCCTCCCTCTCGGGCCTCTTCAAGGCCTCCCAAGAACAGGAAGCTGCGCTATGGGGTGGAGAGTGCCCACAGCTCTGGCCTCTCCCCCATACCATCATGCCATTTCCTTCCTACATTTCCCAGGCTTTGACCTCTGGAGCCTCGCTGACCCTGGGGAAGCTGCCCTCTCGGGTCTGCCAATTCCTGGGGGGCCTGTGCATGCAGACCACCCCGTCCAGAGCCCCAAGGTCACAGACCTGTCTGGGGCCCTCATACTCCAGGTCACTGATCCTCTCTTTCCCCAGGCCCCAGCATGGGACAACTAGCCATCACCCTACCCCACCCCCAGAACTTGGGAAAGTGGCTCCATCTGGCCAGTCCTTCCTGTGGAGACCACCATGAAGGCTCCTGCTCAGTGTCCCCCTCTGTCCCTCTGCCTCCTGAGTGACCCTGGTACAGCCCAGTGTGGCCTTGCATGGCGTGGTGTGTCCCCTGCTCCAGGACCGTAAGTGACAGACTGCCTTTGGTGGCAGTCCTCGCCACACTGGATCATAGGGACACTGCTGGTGTCCATTCCCTATGGGTGTTTGACAAGCTACCCCCAGACCCAGCGGTTTAAAATAACAGCAAACTCCTTGTCTCTCATGACTTCTTCAGGTGAGGCATCCAGGGTTGCCTAGCAGGGAGCCTCTGGCCTTGAGTTTCTTGGGAAGCCACAGGTGCTGGTCCAGGCATCTGGGGTTATGATGAGGGCTGTAGAATCTGCCCCAGGATGCTGCTTCCCGAGACGCCTCAGCCACATGCCTGGCAAGGGGGTGCCCGTGTGGTCAGGAGCCTCAGGTCTCTGGAGTGGGGACTGCCCCCTAGGGCTGCTTGAGTGTCCCCACAACATGGCGTCTGCTTTCCCCAGAACGCATAGGACAGAACAAAGCGAGGCAACAGAGTCCTCAGTGACCTAGCCCAGGAAGTCACATGCCTGCAATGTTCCTGGGTGCCACAACCTGGGGAACAACCCTGCAGGGGCATGAGCTGCAGGAGGCTGGTCACTGGGGGCCACCGGTGGAGCTGGAAGCCACAGCCCTCCCCCCAGGGAAGAGCAAGCAGAGCGGTCCCTGCAGCAGGACCCAGAGCTCAGGTGGTCTCCCTGCCAAACAGGTCTATAGGTGTGGCAGGTCTCCCAGTACTCTGCCACCCTGGAGGTGGGAAGAACACGCTCTGCTTTGCAGGGCTGGGAGGACAGGGGACCCAGCCTCAGAGCGGGTGGCCTGAGAATGGCAGAATGTGACTTCTCACTTCTCACCCTTAACCCTGCTTCTCCACATAGTCAGAGAATCACGTTTCCCAGAGCGACCCATAGTCAGAGAATCACGTTTCCCAGAGCTCCTTGCAGCGACCATTTGCATAACCACCCAAATCAGCACCCTTCTTTCCTCTAAGCGAACTCGGGGTTCTCAGTTGCCAACTGGCTTCTGGGCAATGAAGCCTGGTGTGGGGCTTCCCTCTCCTCCGCCCACGGCCACATTTCTGCCTGGATGCCCTGAGCAGGACGCAGCCCTGTGGAGACTTTGCTTGTTTCCCTCATACTGACCAGAGGTGTCCAGGCCAGCTCTTCTGTTTCCCTCTTTGGTGAGGGGTGAGGAACTCGGGGTGTCAGAGCCAAAAGGGACCTTGGGCTATGTGGCTACGTGGTGTAACCCTTAGGTTTTACAGATAGGGTTCAGAAAGAGATAGTGAGCGCCAGTTTTAGTCAGCTTTTTCACTGCTGTGACTAGATGGCCCGATCAGCATAATTGTGGAGGAGAGCTCAAGGTTTCAGAGGTCTTAGTCCATAGAAGGCCAGCTCCATTTCTTGGGGCTTGAGGTGAGGCTGAACATCATGGTGGAAGAGTGTGGCAGAGGGAAGCAGCTCACATGATCAGGAAGGAGGGAGGGAGGGAATGAGTGAGGGAGGGAGGGAAGGAGGGAGAGAGAGGGAGGGAGTGAGGGAGAGGGAGGGAGGGAGGGAGGGGGAGAGAGAGAGAGAGACTCCACTCTCCAGATACAAAATATATACCTGAAAGCCACACCCCAATTCCCACCTCCTCCAGACACACCCCACCACTTTAGTTAATCCCATCAGGGATGGATTCACTGATCGGGTTAAGACTCTTACAACCCAATCATTTCTCCTTTGAACCTTCCTGCATTGTCTCATATGTCAGCTTTTGGGGGACAGCTCACATCCAAATCTTAACACAGCCCAAGATCACACAGCAATCTGGTGACAGAAATGCTGGGTAGGGCTCCCACCGGGTCTCCCGACCCCATGCAGGGCTTTTGTTGGCTGCGCATGCTCAGGAGTTGCCCTGACTGGTGGGTCCTGAGCCAGGAAGACGTGGAGAGAGTGGAGGGGAAGGGGAAGCGTGAGTGTGGACTGGCCAGATGCCCCCTGCTCCGGGCGGCGAGTGTGTGTGCGTGTGTGTGATGTCTATATAGGAAGAACAAGAATCAGACCGCTCTGGAGACTCGTGTGCTCAGTGGAGGAAGAGCAGGGCAAGCAATGATCAGAGAGGGCTAGTGCAGCGTGATCCAGATGCTATGGACCCGGGGCCCTCCAGGTGCTCGCCTGTTGGAGGGACACAGAAATGGGCCCTGGCAGGGAGGGCCAGGAAGGCACGGAGCTGCCACTAGCTGCTCCTGCCCGCTGCCCACTTCCCCTGGGTCACAGCGGAAGGAGGCCCTGGTCCTCTGGCCACTGCTTTCTGGTTGGCCTCTGAGGTCTGCGGAGGCTCTGACAGCTTGCGGGTGGCCTCCCTGGGTCCCCTTCTGGCTGTCAGTTCCCACACTGCCCGATGGAGGTGGCCAGAGTTGGCTGCTGACTACAGCCAGTTTGACTCAGTCATCTCCAAGTCTTCACTTGTGGCTGGTTCCACTCCCTAGATTGTCCTCTGTGGTGAGCTCAGAAGGGTAGACTCATTTTGTTGGTGAACCTTAATTCAATTTAGAAACAGAAATCTGTTGGGTTAGGAAAGCCTCATCCAGACACCCCGGAGGAAGCGCCGCGGAGGCTTTCATTCAGAGATGAAGTTTTGCTCCCCGGCAGGCTAGAACTGCCCCTCCCCACAAGGGCAAGGTCTGCCCTGTCATCAGATGGCAGGGGAGAGGAGGGGAGCCCCGTGTGTTGAGGACCAGGCACAAGCTCTGCCTGCGTGGGGTTGAATGTTCCTGGTGCGGTAGGATTTCTGTCTCCTTTTATAGTCAAGGAGCCAAACGACCAGAGTGGGGAGGCCCTGGGCCAAGCTCACACAGCCAGGATGAGCTGAGATGGCTTTGGAAGCTGGACCCAGTGACACTAGTCTAGGTACCTCTCTGGTACCTTGTAGGCAGGCGGAAGTGGCAGGCAGGCTCCTGCACCATCTCCAAGCCCTGTACTTATTGGCTTTGGCAAAACCCCCAGGGATCTGGTGAGGAGGGGGGTCCCCAAGGCAGCCAGACTTGCCAGCTGCAGGGAGCCTGTTAAAGAAAAAGACTGACACTAATTAAGGAGCAAAAGCCCCAACATTCTTATTTCCTGTTTTGACTGTTTGGCCCACAAAAGGGCTTTGTCTTGGTTGGCCCAGTGACAGTATCTTGTCGTGTTCTTGTCTCCTTCAGGTGGTTCCTTAGGACTAAAAAAGTACTTTCCCCACTCCCTGTCACCATTTGATAGAGTCATGGACAGGAGACCTGGGTTACTACTGGAGGTTCATCAACTTGCTGTGTGATCTTGAACAAGTTGCTTAACCTCTCTGGGTCTTAATTTCTCCACCTGAAAAAATCTGAGGGAGAGGTTTGGAACAGATGGTTGCGAAGGTTCTAGAATGAGCTCCTTGAGGACCAGTATTTGTGAGGGTGATGGGAAGATAAGACCTGGAGCTCCTCTGAAGCCAGGTTGCAGAGATGTCCCCAAGGAGAGCCGTCTTCAAGTGAGTTATATTCTCTTTAGAGAGAGATGCTATTTGCATGTAATTTGCACTTTCTTTGAATGTCAAGATGCTCTGACATGCCCCCTCCGTCGGCCTCCTCCCATCACACTGTCTTCCCGGGTCCCACCCCCAAGCAGTGCCAGCCCTGGCCCGTCCGGCCAGCTGGGTTGCCTTGCTGCAGGGTGGCGGAGTGTGCCAGGAGGGCATTGCCGGCCTCGGGTGCAGCCCTGCCTGCCTTTAGTGTGTGACTCGGCTTCGTGGTACCCAGGTTGCGTTTGGAACCGTGCATGGTGACTCCGACCTGTCATTTATAAAGGGACAAAAGCTCAGGAGGCCGGGCAACTTGTCCCCAGCTACATCGTGGAGTGGCAGAGTCAGCGTTCCCGCGCCATCTGTTCAGCTCTGACCACCCTGTCCCCTCTGCTCAGGCTGCCTGCCTGTTAGGGGACGCACTACAGGGCGAGAGAAATGGCCCAGCTGCAGGTGACGAGCCCGTGCAGCCCAATGGAGAGGCAAAGTGTGGG